>JACBKR010002004.1:0-45391 GCA_014218235.1 Colocasia esculenta | reverse complement strand
ATAAATTACATTCATTGTTGTTCTCATTAAAATAAATTAGGACACACAGTAAACACCTAGACAACAAGGCACCTAGTATGGATTCCGAAAGGATATTTTTATGCATAACCATCGAGGACCCAAAAAGATTTGGGTACCTACTTCTGAATAAGTTGTTTGCAGATGTAGCAACCTGGATTTTTAGAAAAATAAAAATTTAAATAAAGAATTAAACCTAGCTAAATGGATATTTAAATGAAAAGAGCATTAAATAAAACTCATTAAATGGAAAAGAGTAATGGGCTTTGCTTAATCGACCATCTAGAATTTTTTGGGTCAAAATATGAATTTACAAAGGGAGTATAATAAGAAAATACCCTAAATTCGGAGTTTAATTATATCATAATTGGAAAAGGGTTATTAAGTAATAAAGTAGCAATTAGAGTTGAATTGGATTCCTAAACCTACCTCATATGGTTTAGCATGAATTTGGATCTCTCCTAGCCTAAATAGAGATTGGAAAGCAAGGAAGGAAGGTTGGAGTTAGGAAATCTCGTAATTAAGAGCAATTAGAGTAGAAATAGAATAGGAACTTGTGTTTACATAAAACACCTCCTAAACCCTCTTGGCCGACCCTAGCTCGTTGCCAAAGGTTGTTGGACATGGAGAAGAGGCCAAGGAGGAGAGGATCTCGTGGGAAGAAGGAGTTTTTGGAGCTTCTTCCTCGTTCTTCAAGTTCTAGCTCTAGAAGAGGAAATCGAGTCAAGGTAGGCATTCACAAGAAAAATCCTAATATTTCATCTGTAGATTGTTCCATGCATCAGGAACAAAACCCACAAATTTCAAAATTTTCCATCGAGTCAATATTTTCTTCTTGAATTTTGATGTTCTGCAACTCTCTTGACCCGAACCCTCTTCATAATTCTTGTTCTCCATGATTACTAAATCCCATGCCTTGAAATTTTTATGGGAGATAATGATGATCATTAGGGAACTTTCACCCCTAAAAGCCCTAATTTTATCAAGCATGTTGCTCGAATTAAATCAATCTGCTCTCTGTATCATGTTCTATGTTACTCGTTCTTGTTGTCTCAAACCATATTCAAACCATGCTCTCTCTCGAATTCCTATTTACTGGAAGTACTCTCGCATGTCTAGTTTCATTTGCCACTGATTTCGTGAATGGCTCTGATACTAGTGGTTGTAACTAGACATTTGAAAAGTTATTAATGTGACAGATTTGCTTTAGTTATTCAATGTGCAATAGTTTGATGTCTAGTACTCGCTCTATACCTTTCTTGCAATTGCCTTCACGCTCCGGTATTCTGCGTCGGGGCGTGACAGTTTTGTGGTATCAGAGCCTGGGTTATTCTAAGTATAGGGTGATCTAGGTTGACTAGCCTCGACTAAGAGTCAGTATCCTACCTATGAGAGATGTGGGTAGAACCATGGGTAATCAGCTAAAATAAACTCACACACGCACAAATTAAACTTTAATCAGCATATAACTACCAAACTATTTTGTAGGAACTAAATGGCTACAATGACTGCGGAACATGCCAAGATGGGAGGCATGCAACAATCCTCCAGGAACTGACTCGTGCCATACTACAAGCCACCCAGCAAGGCAGTGGTAACCGCGGAGGAAACCAACCAGGTGCAGGCGAGCTGCATCGCAATTACAGGGGTCTGAACCCGCCTAGGTTCAGTGGGTCTACGGATCCAGATGAAGCGGAGCACTGGCTAAAGGAAACGGAAAGGATCTTCTGTGTAATGCAATGTGCGGACGGAGACAAAACTTCTATTAGCGACATTCAACTGGAGAAGTATGCCCGCGCATGGTGGGAGTCCGTGGAAGCCACAAGGGAAAACGACCAATTTACTTGGGCCAAATTTGAGGAAGCTTATAATGCTAAGTACTTCTCTGAACGAGTACAGGAAAAGAAAGTTGTTGAATTCGCTGCTCTTAAATAGCGAAGCCTGACAGTAGGGGATATGAAGCCCAGGTTTCTAGACTGGCAAAATATGCTGCACATCTGATCAACACTGAGAAATGAAGGCTAAGCACTTTCTAAATGGCCTTAAGCCTCAGTACATTACTCAACTGGCGCCACTCGAATACAAACTTATGTCGAGATGGTTAAGAAGGCTCAGCTACTAGAAGCGCTACGGACTTCACTGACCGTATCAAGGGAGTTCTTAAAGAAAGAAATGACATCGGGACCAGCATCTGCCAAGCCAACCAACGGCAAAAAGCGTCCTTCCACCCAACTGAGGATCCAGCCAAGATAGGAAAACCAAGGTCTTCATCCCCAACACTCCAGCAAAAGGTAACTGCAAACACTGTGACAAACCTGGTCACACCGCGAGGAGGCTGGAGAAAAGCCGGAGCATGTCTGCGCTGCTGAAGTCGCGAGCATCGCATACCCGAGTGCCCGATGCTGAAAGAAAATGAGAAGCGCACTACTATACCTAAGAAACAGGGCAGGCTGCAAGCCCTGCACAATGAAGAAACCATCGAGGAAGGTGGCGTGGTAGAAGGTACCCTGCTAGTCTTTTCTTTGCCAGCATTTGTGTTATTGATACTAGAGCTACTCATTCATTCATATCGCAACACTTTGCTGATACCCTGACTGCAAAACCTACAACCATGGGTGGTGAATTCTCTGTCACAACCCTTGGGGGAGAAGGAGAACTAAACCAATACTTTCCATCTGCCGATGTAATGATCGGAGACCATAAACTAAAGGCCGACCTAGTATGTATGTCATGGAAAGGTATGATGTCATATTGGGAGCCGACTGGTTGTCCACATATGGGGCAAGCGTCGATTGTAAGAAAGAAGGGTAGAGCGTTTAGTGACTTTCCTAATGTAGCATTCACTGGGATTAGACATAAGAAGCGGATGTCTTTAGTCTCCGTCTTAAAAGCACATAACATGATAAGGAAAGGATGTTTTGTTTTCCTTGCGGCCGTCATGGTCGAAAAGAAGGGTTCAAAAATAGAAGATATCCACACAGTCCAGGACTACCCAGATGTATTCCCTGAAGACTTACCCGGAGTCCCACCTGAACGTGACATCAACTTCGCCATCGAGTTGACTCCTAGAGATGCCCCAGTATCGCATCAACCGTACCGGATGTCGCCTGCCGAATTGAAAGAACTGAAAGCACAACTGATTGAGCTGCTAGAGAAGGGGTTCATCAGACCAAGTACCTCCCCTTGGGAAGCACCTGTGCTATTCGTCAAGAAGAAGGATGGGTCGATGAGGCTGTGGCATCGACTATCGACAACTCAATCAGCTTACCATCAAGAATAAATCCATTGCCTAGGATTGACGAACTATTCGACCAAATTTTTGGAGCACAATATTCTCCAAGATCGATCTTCGAACTGGCTATCACCAAATGAGGATCAAGGATGACGATATCTTCAAAACGGCTTTAGGAGCAGGTATGGACATTACGAATTTGTTGTTATGCCTTTTGGTCTAACCAACGCTCCTGCAGCCTTTATGCAACTCATGAACAGCATATATCGGCCATACCTTGACAAATTTGTGGTCGTCTTCATCGACGATATCCTCATATATTCAAAGACCAAGGAAGATCATGAAGAACACTTGAGGACGCACTACAAGTCTTACGGACAACAAATATATGCAAAATTAAGCAAGTGCGAGTTCTGGCTCGAAGAAGTGTCTTTCTTGGGCCATGTCATCTCAAAAGACGGCATCTCTGTTGATCCCTCTAAAGTCAAAGCTGTACTCAACGGGGAGGACCAACCAACGTCACCGAATATAAGAAGCTTCCTAGGACTGGCTGGCTACTACAGGCGGTTCATGATGACTTCTCTAAGATCGCCGTACCACTCACGCGTCTGACACGAAAGGAGAATCCATACTCCTGAGTAAAGAGGTGTGAGAGAAGTTTCCAAAACCTCAAGGACTATCTTACCTCAGCACCGTTCTCGCTCTGCCAATAGAGGGAGAAGGTTTTCTCTGTCTACACCGACCTCAGGAATCGGGCTAGGATGTGTACTCATGCAAAAGGAGAAGGTCATCACCTATTCTTCAAGACAACTGAAGACACATGAAGTCAACTACCCTGTGCATGACTTAGAGTTGGCTGCCGTGGTCTTCGCATTAAAAAACTAGAGGCACTATCTCTATGGTGAGCAATTCATTGTCTATTCAGATCATAAAAGTCTAAAGTACCTATTCTCCCAGAAAGAACTAACATGAGGCAGAGAAGATGGTTAGAATATCTGAAGGACTTCGATTTCAACATCCAGTACCATCTAGGTAAGGGAAACGCCGTGGCTGATGCTCTTAGTAGGAAGCCAATGGCATCTATCTTAAGTCTAGTACTTGGCGAGATGCAATACTTGAACAATTCGCGAGGCTAGACTAAATATTGACATAGGGATGATCATGTTTTGATTGCCAATCTCAAGATCCAATCCGATCTACTGGAGGAAATCAAGACGCAACAGGACAATGATCCATTCTTGGTTCGTGTCAAGGAAACCTTAGTGACAGACCGGATTTTGCCATGACTGAAGATGGAAGGTTAGTATTCCAAGGAAGAACTTGTGTCCCAGACAACGAAGCCCTAAAAAGGAAACTAATGGATGAAGCTCATCAAACTAAGTACACTATCATCCAGGAGGTACCAAAATGTATGAAGACATGAAAAGAACATTTTGGTGGCCGAATATGAAGAGGGAAGTAGCCGAGCATGTAGCTCATTGCCTCACATGTCAGCAAGTAAAAGCGGAACACTTGCGCCCTGTCGGTGTACTCAGATCGCTAGATATCTCAGAATGGCAGTGGGAAAGCATTGCATGGACTTCATCATGGGTTTACCAGAACTCGTGGTGGACTTGACGCCATATGGGTCATCGTTGACCAGTTGACCAAATCTGCGCACTTCTTACCCATAATGAGTACATGGTCTGTGGAGGTGCTAGCCGCATTATATGTCAAGGAGATCGTGCGGTTGTACGGCATTCCGTCATCTATCATCTCAGATCGAGATCCAAGGTTCACCTCTCATTTTTGGAAAGGTCTGCAAACTACCCTTGGTACGAAGCTAATTTTAGTACTTCCTTTCACCTGCAGACTGATGGGCAAACTGAGAAAACAAATCAAATTGTAGAAGACATGTTAAGAGCCTGCATTATAGATTTCAAGGGTCATTGGAATGAACACTTACCCTTGATTGAGTTCGCCTATAACAACAGTTACCAGGCGAGTATTAAAATGGCACCATTTGAAGCACTTTATGGCAGGAATTGTAGATCTCCTGTGTGCTGGAATGAAGTGGGAGAACAACAATGGTTAGGACCTGACATGGTACAAAGTACAACTCGAGATATACAGATGATACGAGATCGACTCAAGATTGCTCAGTCTAGACAAAAGAGCTACGCTGATAAGAGAAGACAGGATCTGGAATTTCAAATAGGAGATCATGTGCTTTTAAAGGTGTCTCCTACCTTTGGTATTCAAATATTCAGAGTGAAAGGAAAACTTAGTCCAAGATTCATTGGTCCTTTCGAAGTACTTGAAAGGATGGTGAAGTTGCTTACAGACTGGCCTTGCCGCCAAACTTGGCAAGTGTGCACAATGTCTTCTATGTCTCCATGCTTAGAAAGTATGTGTACGATCCTACACATGTCATTCGCCATGATGATCTGGTGTTAAACAAGGACATGACGTATGAAGAGAATCCGATCAAGATATTGGACCGAAAGGTACAACAACTCAGAAATCATCCCTTCACGTGGTGAAGGTCTTATGGAATAACTGCGGAGTAGAAGAAGCCACATGGGAACCAGAAGGAATTATCAGACGCAACTACCCTGATCTATTTGATAAGTCATTCTCTCCTGTAAGGTCATATGAAATTGGGGACCAAATTCTTTTAAGAGGGGGAGGATGTAGCAACCTGGATTTTAAGAAAAATAAAAATTTAAATAAAGAATTAAAACCTAGCTAAATGGATATTTAAATGAAAAGAGCATTAAATAAAACCCATTAAATGGAAAAGAATAATGGGCTTTGCTTAATGGACCATCTAAAACTTTTTCGGTCAAAATATGAATTACAAATGGTGTATAATAAGAAAATACCCTAAATTCGGAGTTTAATTATATCATATTGGAAAGGGGTTATTAAAGCAATAAAAGTGGCAATTAGAGTTGGAATTGGATTCCTAAACCTACCCCATATGGTTTAACACGAATTTGGATCTCTTCCTAGCCTAAATAGAGATTGGAAAGAAGGAAGGAAGGTTGGAGTTAAGAAATCTCGTAATTAAGAGTAATGAGAGTAGAAATAGGAATAGGAACTTGTGTTTACATAATACACCTCCTAAACCCTCTTGGCTGACCCTAGCTCGTTGCCAAAGGTTGTTGGACGTGGAGAAGAGGCCAAGGAGAGAGGATCTCGTGGGAAGAAGGAGTTCTTAGAGCTTCTTCCTCGTTCTTCAAGTTCTAGCCCTAGAAGAGGAAATCGAGTCAAGGTAGGCATTCTCACAAGCAAAAATCTTAATATTTCGTCTGTAGATTGTTCCATGCATCAGGAACAAAACTCTCAAATTTCATATTTTCCATCGAGCCAATATTTTCTTCTTGATTTTGAAGTTCTGCAACTCTCTTGACCCCGAACCCTCTTCATAATTCTTGTTCTCCATGATTACTAAATCCCATGCCTTTAAATTTTTATGGGAGATACTGATAATCATTAGGGAACTTTCACCCCTAAAAGCCCTAATTTTTATCAAGCATGTTGCTCGAATTAAATCAATCTTGCTCTCTATATCATGTTCTATGTTACTCGTTCTTGTTGTTCTCAAACCATGCTCTCTCTCGAATTCCTATTTACTGGAAGTACTCTGGCATGTCTAGTTTCATTTGCCATTGATTTCGTGAATTTTCATCATGTATATAATTAGTTATGATTTTCTAAACGACCCTGTATCAAAATTTGAATGTTTTGGTCCGCAATCCAATGTCTGGTCTGACTCCTGTCAGAGTCAGGCGCAGACCACAAGATCGCGACTGCCTGATATGTCGCCTTATGGGGTCTGATTGTGACAGCCTACCCGTTGCGACCAAGAAGGCGACAGGTAAGCCGTCGCGTTCCCAGTACCTGGTCTGCAAGCCATGTCACGACCCTTTTCATGCCCTGTCGCGATCTGCCTGCCCCTGTCGCATTCCTTACAGGCCTATGTCGCCTTCGCAGAGTTTTGCATGAAAACCCAAAAAATTTATAGTTATACCCCCAGTAAAAACCCTGCTTTAAAATGGAGCTATATTGAATGTTTTAAAATAAATATTCACGACTTCTTTTCTATCTACGATTTCACTTACACATGCACACACATGAACCATCCATATATGGCTGAAATCTGGCATAAAAGATCTCATAATAAATCTGGTAATTTATTGCAATGAAATATATTAATTGCCCTATTTTAAGGACTTGTATTCGTTTCTTGCGTTGTTTATATACCGATATCGACGCTCCACTGTTCTAGAATTCCTCTAGAACGTCGAGCACCTATTTTATAAACACACGTTACTTGGCTTGTGGTGAACTCTCCGTCGGATATTCCTTTCGCCGGACTAGTGAACCCTTGCACAAGGCCTCCGTAAGTCTCCTCTGATCATGGATTCCCACATGGTCGACGAGCCGGTTGTACCCTAACACCCATTACACCTTTAGGGATCGATATGATCCAAACGATTATTAGAAGTTCGTTCTTACCTTGAATCACGCCGAACCTCTGGACCTGTGCTTAATATGGCCAGTGGTAGGTCGTGAGTTCCTCCTGACTGCCAACACCAAGTGCGCATGTTGTGCAACTGTTACTATCGCCTGTTTACTCGTCACATTACGTGCAATGACCACTAGCTCTCATCTGTACTCTACTCGCTCGTCTATTCACGTTCATTCTACTATCTCGTCTATTCATCTAGTGCTCTCATCTACTTCTTGGTACTCTATATTGGCCAATGACTGATTGTCTAAAGATAAACAATATAACCAATGCCTGGCAATATATAAAGGGCCCGATCTGGTCCTGGGATGTGCGCCCGAAAGTGCTAGTGCCCATGGGAGTTAAATGATCAGAGTGTTTGGCATTACACTCAAGTGCTATCTATCTCGACTATCTATATGACAATCAAAACACAAAATGTGCTATACTCTCTCGATGTCTAGAATGACAAACAAGTGCTATACTCGTCGTGCTATTACTATACTTGTGCTAGTTGTGCTATGGCTGTCCTGGTATTCGTGCTATACTCGATACTTGTGCTATTTTTAGAAACTATACTCGATCTCGTGCTATTGTGTTATCTCTTGCTATATTTTGACTCTCTTCTACCTGCTATCTTTAGACACTCTGCCATTAAATGCGTTAATTATTTAAAGCCTGCTTGAGCTTGAGATTTAAGTCCTACTGGGCATTATCGCTCACCCTACGTTATTTGATGTTGTGTTCTCAGGTGAGACCGAGGATGACACGTACACTCACAAGGAAGGGGATGACCAAGAGTGAAGCCAGGAGTACCCCCGAGTCATTATGTTATCTTAGAGTTGTAGTTAGCTATTTCCATTTATTGAAATGCAATTGGGCCCTATAGAATGACTCTGATAGTAGTGGTTGTAACTAGACATTTGAAAAGTTATTAATGAGAAGATTTGCTTTAGTATTATTCAATGTGCAATAGTTTGATGTCTAGTACTCGCTCTATACCTTTTCTTGCAACTGCCTTCGCGCTCCGGTATTTTGCGTCGGGGCGTGACAACAGGATAGCCTTGGAGCATCAGGAATAAAGGATGCTCAAGGCACTGGTGACTGCCAGCTCTTCATCCAACTCATATCTGAAGAGGGAGCAGTCACTAATTTATCTTTAATTATACTACCACTAACAACTGTTTGCAAGTCTCATTCAGGTGGAGCCTCTCATTCAGGGGGAGCATAGACTAAGGGGGAGTTATTCATTAATGTCAATTATTATTGAACCCCTCACTGGTAAGAAGTTTTCACAAAAAGGGGAGAGAATGCATGGTAAGATCCTTCCTTTTTGGTTAGAGACAAAAAGGGGAGAGTATGCATTATCTGTGAATTTTTTGTATTTTCTATGCTTTAAATATTTTTAAGAAAATTCTCATAAGTTTTGTCATCACCAAAAAGAAGGAGATTGATGAACCACTCTTATATTTTACCCTTATATTTTGGTGATGACAAACTTATAATTAATTAAATATTATTAAATATATTTAACTTTATGTTTTCCTAATAAATACAAATTTATGGCACTATCGCTGTGTGATTTGCACTGAAAAGCAAACTCGATGTCTATTCAATATACATCGATTTCTGTTCACAAAGTGCCACATCGATTCTGTTGAAAACATGGATTCTGTTGAAAACATCGATTCCCTTGAAAAACATGGATTTCACTTAAACATCGATTCTGTTCAAACATGGATTTCACTTAAACATCGATTCTGTTCAAACATGGATTTCACATAAACATCGATTCTATTCAAACATCAATTTCACTTAAACATCGATTTCACTTAAATATCGATTCTGTTCAAACATCGATTTCACTTAAACATCGATTTCGCTCAAACATCGATTCTATTCAAACATTGATTTTACTCAAACATCGATTTCACTTAAACATCGATTCTCTTGAAAAATGGATTTCACTTATACATGGGCTCTGTTCAAACATATATTTCAACTTAAACATCGATTTCCATTATATTCCAAAATGTTTTTGGCATCCAGTGTAAAGTCAAATATATTTCATTTGCGTAATCTTCTATCTTTCTGACAGAAGATCTTTTCTATCCCTCTAGATCTCTTATCTCCTGTCAGACAAAAGGGCTTACCTACCACTTCTGGGTGATAGTAGAAAACACAGAAGTGTGAGCCTTTTTGACATAAGCACTCTTTGATCTAAACATCTTCTTCTATGCTTGCAGACCTCGAAGACCACCAAGTGGCTGACAGTCTGAAGAAGAAGAATAGAAAAAACAACAATGACTAGAAGAGTTCCAACGGGTCTATTCAAAGCTGCTCATCTAAAAGATGAAGAAAGGCTGAAGAACAAGAGAGAGCTTTCCTGAAGATCTTTAAGCCTTAGTTTGGTAACGAGTTAACTCAAAGTTAACTCAAAATGTAGGTTGGTAACAAAAAAAAGTTAACTCATGTGGGTTACATTAAAAGTGGGTCAAATGTGAGTTAACTCACAATTTTCCAACCCACCTCTTGAGGTGGATTGGAGTTAACTCAAGTGGGTTAACTACCTTTTTCTCTTGGCGGTACACAACATTAATTGCTACTTTCTCTTTTCTCAACATAACATTAATTGCTACTTTTTTTTTCAAGTCACTTTTTGATATGAAAGTGGGTTAACTCACTTTATCTTGCCAAAGCAATCCCAAGAGAAAGTGGGTTAACTCACTGTAGTTAAACTGGATTAACACACAGAAAACAAACTAAAAAATGAGTTAACCCTATATAACTTTAGTCATGGGTTAGAGTTAACTCTAACCCCAACCCATTGCCAAACTGACGCTAAAGGAGTGTACATCATGTGAGGAACCTCAAATCCACATACACTCAAAGAAAGAGAGAAGAGCTCAAACCCAATCAATAGAAGCTTTTGATAGAAGAAGTTTTCAAAGCTTTCAAGCCTTCCTCTCTTTACTCTCTCTCTGTGGTCATTGTAATTTTTGGGGAGAGTCATTTCCTAAGAGTTCTGGGTTAAAGTCCATTCTTGTAAAACTCTCAGCTTTGTTCTTTCTTTTCTAAGAAAGATTTCTGTCCAGTTGTAGGACTGTATACATTGTAGAACCTAGCTAAGGGTTTAAGTCTAACAGAACCACACTGGGGTTTGTACCAAGAGGTTGGCTTCTTGACCTGTAAGAGAAGTGGGCTGCCTTCTCAGTTGGGGTGCTGGGTGTTGTATTGTCCTTGAGGGGGACTGTACTCTTGGTTAGTAAAATCCGAAGAGATTGCTTGGGGACTGGATGTAGGACTTCCATGTGGGAAGGGCAGAACAATGATAAATTCCTTGTGTTCTTTGTGTGATTGTTTATTTGCTTCTGCACTGCTACTCTCTATCACACTCAACTAACCAAACTTTCAAGTGATAATTTTCTGTGTTTAAGTTTCTGTTTCAGATTTCAGAAAACCTATTCACCTCCCCCCCCCAGGTTATCTTGCTGCCGTACCAAAAGGGCCAACACAACCCAACTAGCTAGGCACACAAAACCATGCAAACCTCATCTTTTCCAATCACGACATACATCGACACACTCCATACCAACCTTACAATGCTTAAGCAACACATCCCGAGCAATGCAACACAGAAACTCGACAGACTGGCGATAGAACCCCAGTGCTCGGGTGGCCACAATAAAAATCGTGACCAACACAGTGGTCGCCAATCGAATTGAATCGCGACAGACCAGTCGATCGCCTTAAAGTCTAAATTGTCATAGGCCATGTCGTCACTTTCTCAAAACGTGATGACTGGTTCCATCACCTTTCAGACAGTAGAAACAAAACCTATACTGTCACGCCCCGACACGGAATATCAGAATGCGAGGCAGTTGCAAAAAAAGGTATAGAGCAAATACTAGACATCAAACGATTGCACAATGAATAATGCTAAAGCAATTCTTTCTCGTTAATAATTTCCAATGTCTAGTTACAACCACTAATATCAAAGCCAATCTATAAGGCCCAATTACATTTAAATAGAGCAAGGACTAAACATCAAACCTAACTACTACAATTCTAAACATAGTAATAGGACGCTAGGGTACTCATGACATCACTCCAGGTCGTTCCCATCATCTTGAATGTATGGTTCATCCTCGGTCTCACTTGAGAACACAATGACCAATAACGCAGGAAGAGCGAACAACGCCATGTAGGACTTAAATCTCAGGCTCAAGCAGGCTTTAAATAATTAATGCTTTAAAGGCAGAGTAACTAATGATAGACCGAGAAAGTCAAGTAATAGCATGATGGCACGGGGATGAAATAGCAAGACTTTCCAATTATAGACTTTTCAAAAATAGCACAAGTGTCGGGAATAGCACAAAAATAGCAGGATGGCCATAGCACAATAGCACAACGTATAGCAATAGCGCGATCAGTATAGCATAGCACTTTTTGTCAATAGACAACGAAGGAATATAGCACGTTTTGAGTTGTCATTTAGATAGTCGAGATAGATAGCACTTGAGTGGAATGCCAAACACTCTAATCATTTAACTCCATGGGCACTAGCACTTTCGAGCGCCCATCCCAAGATCATATTGGGGCCCTTATTTATTGACAGGCATTGCTTATATTGTTTATCTTAGACAATCAGTCAATGGCTAATAAGAGTACCAAGAAATAGATGAGAGCACTAGATGAACAGACGAGATAGCAGGGTGAATGTGAAAAGATGAGAGAGTAGAGTATAGATGAGAGATAGTAGACATTGCACGTAACATGTCGAGTAAACATGCGATAAAACGGTTACACAACACGCGCACTTGGTGTTGGCAGTCAGGTGGAACTCACAACCTACCGCTGGCCATGTTAAGCACAGTCTAGAGGTCCGGAGTGATTCAAGATAAGAGTGAACTTTTAATAGCCGTTTGGATCGCATGATCCCTAAAGGGTATCATAGGTGTTAGGGTACAACCGGTTCGTCGACCATGTGGGAATCCATGACAAAGGAGACTTACAGAGGCCTTCAACAAGACTCACTAGTCCAGAAGAAGGAGTATCCGTCGGAGAGTTCGTCTAAGTCAAGAAGGTGTGTATAGAAACAAGGGCTCGACGTTCTAGAGGAATTCTAGAATAGTGGAGCATCGAGATCGGTGTTTCAAAATAATGCGAAAATTGAGGACAAGTTCATTTATAAATAAGGCATGTTAATTGCATAAATTACCAGAAAATTATATAACATGTTCATGCCATTTAAGCCATATTTGGATGGTTCAAGTGTGTACATGTGACATGAAATCATACATGGAAATTAGTCGTGTATATGTATTTTAAACCACATATAAATGTTCAATTTATATTAAGTGCAATTACTGCGGGATAACTTAGATTAAAGGTTATAAGCACACTAGGCAATTAGAGCATTGCAATTAGGGATTTTTTTTTGCAAAAATACTGTGATCATGACAGGCACTTGTAAGGATCACGACGGGTCGGATCAGAACGCGACAGTACCTTGTAAGGATCGTGACAGGCTTGTTGATTAGGCATTGAGAACGCGACAGAGACCTGTAAGGAACGCGACAAGCCGTTTATGCTAGGCACAACGATCTTGATGGCGATGCCTATCGCGTTCAGAATACGACGGCAGACTGTCGCAACCAGACACAGAAGGCAGCCTATCGGGCCGTCGCGTTCTGGTGGTCTGTGCCGAGTCCGACAGGAATCAGACATGTCTTGGATGCAGACCAGACTTTCCCTATTTTGACACAGGGTTGTTCTAAAACTATGAACAAATTGTATAGTGCATGAAAAATCGCGAAACAAGTTTTAAACAGATCCAAGCATGCATGGTACCTCCAGTAAATTAGAATCGAAAAGCAACGAGGTTTCAACATGGTTTAATAGAGAGTATCATGACGAACTAAAACTGTGTACAGTTGAGATCAACGAATTAATTCACATGATAAGGTGTATGGAAATTAGGGCTTTCAGGGCAATGAAACCTAACATCCATCAGAATCTTCAATAAAAATTTCGTGGCATGAGATTAAGTATAGAAGGAGAACAAGATTAATAAGGGGGTTCGGGTCAAGATAAGTGCAGAACTTCGAAAATCAAGAAGTAAATATTGACATGATGATAAATCATGAAACTTGAGGGTTTTATTTCATGATGATTGGGACAACCTACGGACAAAATTTTAGGATTTATGCTTGTGAGAATGCCTAACTTTAGTCTTTTTTTTTGCTAGGGTAAGAACTTGAAGAACTCGGGGAAGAACTTGGGAGATCCTTCTTCTCCACGAATTCTCCTCTCTTGGCTTCTCTTCCTAGTCCAGCAACACCTAGGCATGAGCTAGGGCGGGCCATGAGGGTTTTAGGAGAGTATTTAAGTTTCTCCTCTTTCTATTTCCTATTGGACTCTAATTCCCTTTAATCTGAATTCCTCTTTCTTCTCCCTTTTAAGCAAGAGATTACTAATTGGGGTAAGAGAGAGAGGATTTTGTGGCCAAGCAATTGGGGTAGGTTTAGGATTCCAAATCCAGCTCAAATCACTTATTTTAATGCATTAAATACCTCTTTTTATTTAAGTAATAATAAGTGCGAATTTAGGGTATTTTTCCCATTATTCTTCTTTTAAAAATTCCTATTTTGGCCACTCAATTCTATTGGGTCAATTAATAAAGCCCATCACTTGTTTTCATTTAATGGGTTTTATTTAATTCTCTTTCCATTAATTTATTTTCTTTTATTTACTTTTCTAATAAATCAAAATTTTAATATTATGTAAATTTTTATTTTGTTCAAAATTTCAGGTTGCTACATCCTCCCCCTCTTAAAAGGAATTGGTCCCCAAATTCATAAGATCATAAAGGAGGAATGTCTTACCGAAAAGATCGGGGTACTTACGTCTGATGATTCCTTCCGGTTCCTATGTGGCTCTTCCACTCTGCGGTTATTCCATAAGACCTTCACCACATGGATGGGACGGTTCCTGAGCTGTTGTACCTTCCGTTCCAGTATCTTGACTGGTTTCTCTTCGTATGTCACATCCTTGTTCAGCACCAACTTCTCGTGGCGGATGACGTGTGTAGGTCATAGACATATTTCTAGAGCATGGAGACAAGGAACACATTGTTACACATGCCAGGTCTGGTGGTAACGCCAGTAGGTATGCAACCTCACCAATCCTTTCGAGTACTTCAAAAGGACCGATGAATCTATGGGTGAACTTTCCCTTTACACTGAATCTCTGAATGCCACGAGTAGGTGACACTTTTAAAAATACATGGTCACCCACTTGAAATTCTAGATCTCGCTTCTTTTGGCGGCGTAGCTCTCCTTTCTGGATGAGCAATCTGAGCCGTCTCTGATTACCTGAATGTCTCTTGTCGTATTTTGTACCATCTTTGGGCCTAGCCATTGTTGTTCTCCAACCTCATTCCAGCATGCAGGTGATCTAAGTTCCTCCGTAGAGTGCTTCGAACGGTGCCATCTAATGCTTACCTGATAACTGTGTTATAGGCTAACTCAGTTAGAGGTAGGTGCTCGTTCCAATAAACTTGGAAATCTATAGTGCAGGCTCTCACATGTCTTCAACTATTTGGTTGGTTCTTTCAGTTTGCCCATCGATTTGTGGATGGAACACGGTACTAAAGTTGAGTTTAGTAACAAGTGCACCTTGTAGTCCTTTCCAAAAATGAGATGTGAATCTCGGATCTCGATCCAAGACTATGGATGATGGAATCCATGCAGTCTTTCAATCTCCTTGACATAAAGGCAGCTAGTACTTCTACCGACCAATTACTCTTTATAGCAAGGAAGCGAGTAGATTTGTTAGCCGGTCAACAATGACCATATGGCATCGAGTCACCACGAGTCTTAGGTAACCCCATGATGAAGTCCATGCCAATGCTTTCCCATTTCCATTCCGGAATGTCTAGTGGTCTGAGCACGCCTGCAGGGCGCATATGCTCTGCTTTTACCTATTGACAAGTAAGGCAGTGAGTGGCATGTTCGGCTACCTCTCGCTTCATGTTCGGCCACCAAATGTTCTCTTCATATCTTGATACATTTTGGTACCTCCAGGATGAATTGTGTACTTTGTCTTGTGCGCTTCATCTATTACCTTCCTCTTCAGTTCTTCATTATCAGGGACGCACGTCCTCCCTTAAATACTAGCCTTCCATCCTCAGTTATGGCAAAGTTGGCCTTTCGGCTAGAGTTTCCTTGACGCGAACGAGGAATGGATCATTATCTTGTTGAGCTTTAATCACTTCAGCAAGTCGGATTGAATCTTGATAGCAATCAAGACTCGTCATCCCTATGTTCAATATTTAAGTCTAACCTTGTGAATTGTTCTAGTAGTTGCATCTCGCCAATGACTAGACTGAAACAGATGCCATCGGCTTTCTCTAAGAGCATCAGCCACGGCGTTTCCCTTGCCTGTGTGGTATTGAATGTTGAAGTCAAAATCTTTGAGGTATTCTAGCCATCTTCTTTGTCTCATGTTGAGTTCTTTATGGGAGAATAAATACTTCAGACTTTTATGGTCCGAGTAGATAGTGAATTCTCTCCATATAGATAGTGTCTTCAAATATTCAAGGCGAAGACCACAGCAGCCAGCTCGAGATCATGTACAGGGTAGTTGACTTCATGTGTCTTCAGTTGTCTTGAAGAATAGGCAATGGCCTTCTCCTTTTGCATTAGTACACAACCTAGCCCAATTCCTGAGGCATCGGTGTAGACAGAGAAATCTTCTCCCTCTACTGGCAGAGCGAGAACAGGTGCTGAGGTCAGGCAATCTTTGAGAGTTTGGAAACTCTTCTCACACACTTTACTCCAGGAGTAGGGATTCTCCTTTCGTGTTAGAAACGTGAGAGGAATGGTGATCTTGGAGAAGTCCATGATGAACCGCCAGTAGTAGCCAGCTACTCCCAAGAAACTTCTGATTTCATGACATTGGTGGTCTCTCCTAGTAGAGTACAGCTTCGACTTTGGAGGGATCAACTGAGATGTCGTCCTTTAGATGACATGGCCCAAGAAGGACACTTCATCGAGCAAGAATTCACACTTGCTATGTTTTGCGTACAGTTGTTGTCTCGCAAGACTTGCAGTGCAATCTTCAGATGTTCTTCATGCTCTTCCTTGGTCTTGGAGTATATGAGGATATCATCGATGAAGATGACCATGAACTTATGAAGGTATGGCCGATATATGCTATTATGAGTTGCATAAAGGGTGCAGGAGCATTGGTTAGACCAAAAGGCATAACGACGAATTCATAATGTCCATACCTGCTCCTAAAAGCCATTTTGAAGATATCGTCATCCTTGATCCTGATTGGGTGATAGCCAGATCGAAGAGCGATCTTAGAGAAATATTGACTTCTGATATTTGGTCGAATAGTTCATCGAATCTGGGCAAAGGGTACTTGTTCTTGATGGTGAGTGATTGAGTTGCGATCGTCGATACAGAGCCTCATCGATCCATCCTTCCTCTTGACGGATAGCACAGGCACTCCCCATGGGGAAGTACTGGTCTGATGAACCCCTTTTCTAGTAGCTCCATTAGTTGCGCCTTTAATTCATTTACAAAACTGTCATGCCCCGACGCGGAATATCGGAACGCGAGGCAGTTGACATCTGGTATGATTGACGTGATACCGGTGCGGCTCCAGGAATCAGCTCAATGGTGAAGTTGACATCTCGTTCAGGGGAATCCCGGGCAAGTCTTCGGGGAATACATCGGAGAAATCCTGGACTATGTGGATGTCTTCTATTTTAGAACCCTTCTTTTCCACAACTACGGCCACAAGGAAAGCAATGCAGCCTTTCCTTATCATGTATGAGCTTTTATGGTGGAGATTAGAGACATCCGTCTCTTATGTCTAATCCCAAGATCCCTTTCTTACAGTCGACAGTTGCTTCATAAGCGGACAACCAGTCGGCTCCTAAGATTACATCATAGCCTTCCATGGGCATACATACCTAGTCGGCCTTTAAGTTTTAGTCTCCAATCATTACATCGGTAGATGGAAAGTATTTGTTTAGTTTTTTCCTTCTCTCCTAGTGGTGTAGTAACACAGAATTCACATCCCATGGATGTAGTTTGGTATTCAACGTATCCGCAAAATTTGAGAAATAAATGAATGAGTTGCTCCAGTATCAAATAAGACAAATGCGGATAGAGAGAAAACTTGAAGGGTACCTTCCACCACACCTCCTTCCTCTGTGGTTTCTTCATTATGCAAGGCTTGCAGCTTCCTTGTTTTTAAGCGCATTAGGGCACCTTCATTCTCTTTCAGTAGCGGGTACTCGGGGATGCGGTGCTCGCGACTCCCACATTGCAGACATGCGCCGACTTTCCAGCATTCGTCGGCAGTGTGAACAGTGCTTGCAGTTGTCTTTGGCTGGAGTGTTGGGTATGAAAACCTTGGGTTCCTTCTTGGCGGATCCTTCCATGATGTTGAAGGGTCACTTCTTGCATTGGTAGGCTTAGCAGATGACTGACCGAGGTCACTTCCATCTTGACGAACTTCCCTTTGATACGGTCGGTGAAGTCCATAGCATCTTCCAGTAGTTGGGATTTCTTTATCATCTCGGCATAGGTCTAGATGTCAAGAGTGCCAGTTGAGTGATGTAGTGGGGCTTAAGGCCGTTTAGAAAGCACTTAGCCTTCATCCTTTCCGTGTTCACCAGATGTGTAGCATAGCGTGCAAGTCTTGAAAACTGGGTTTCGTATTCGGTCACTGTCAAACTCTGTTGTTTAAGAGCAGTGAATTTCACAGCCTTCCTTTCTTGGACAAGCTCGGAGAAGTATTGGAGTTGAAATCTTCTTTAACTCATTGCAGGTGAATTGTCCATTCTCTCTAGTAGCTTCCACTGACTCCCACCAAGCACGGGCGTCTTTCTCCAGTTGGAACGTGGCCAGTAGCAGCTTGTCCCCTGCTGCACATTGCATAACACGGAAAATCCTTTCCGTTTCCTTCAGCCAGTGCTTGCCTTCATCCGGATCTATGGATCCACTGAACCTTGGCGGGTTCAGACTTCTAAAGTTGCGATGCAGGTCGCCTGCACCACGATTGCCACCTCCTGGGGTAGCTTGCACAATGACACGCGTCAGTTCTTGGATGGTTTTTTGCATGCCCCTCATTTGAGGACATTCAGTAGTCATCTTGATTGCTAGTTCCTACAAAATAACTTATTATCATGATATTGATGTGGAATTTTAATTCATGCGTGTGTGAGTTCATTTTAGGTAGTTACCCTCGGCTCTAACCACAACTCACATAGGCAGGATAATTGACTCTACTCGATGTAGGTTAACCTAGATCATCCTACACTTAAGAATAACCTAGGCCTTGATACCATAAACTGTCATGCCCTGACGCGAAATATTGAAACGCGTGGTAGTTGCAAAAAAAGGTATAGAGTAAATACTAGACATCAAACCATTGCACAATGAATATGCTAAAGCAAATCTTTCTCGTTAATAATTTCCAAGATCTAGTTACAACCACTAAAATTAGAGCCAATCTATAGTGCCCAATTACATTAGAACAGGGAAGACTAAACTTCAAATTTAACTACTAAACGCTAAAGATAGTAATAGGACGCTAGGTACTCATGACATCACTCCAAGTAGTTCTTTCCTCTTGAGTGTATGGTTCATCCTCGGTCTCACTTGAGAACACAATGACAAATAACGCAGGAGAGCGAACAACGCCATGTAGGACTTAAATCTCAGGCTCAAGCAGGCTTTAAATAATAAATGCTTTAAAGGCAGAGAACTAATGATAGACCGAGAAAGTCAAGTAATAGCATGATGGCACGGGGATGAAATAGCAAGACTTTCCAATTATAGACTTTTCAAAAATAGCACAAGTGTCGGGAATAGCACAAAAATAGCAGGATGGCCATAGCACAATAGCACAACGTATAGCAATAGCGCGATCAGTATAGCATAGCACTTTTTGTCAATAGACAACGAAGGAATATAGCACGTTTTGATTGTCATTTAGATAGTCGAGATAGATAGCACTTGAGTGTAATGCCAACACTCTAATCATTAACTCCCATGGGCACTAGCACTTTCGAGCGCCCATCCCAAGATCATATTGGGCCCTTTATTTATTGACAGGCATTGCTTATATTGTTTATCTTAGACAATCAGTCAATGGCTAATAAAGAGTACCAAGAAATAGATGAGAGCACTAGATGAACAGACGAGATAGCAGGGTGAATGTGAAAAGATGAGAGAGTAGAGTAAATGAGAGATAGTAGACATTGCACGTAACATGTCGAGTAAACATGCGATAGAAACGGTTACACAACACGCGCACTTGGTGTTGGCAGTCAGGTGGAACTCACAACCCTACCGCTGGCCATGTTAAGCACAGGTCTAGAGGTCCGGAGTGATTCAAGATAAGAGTGAACTTTTAATAGCCGTTTGGATCGCATTGATCCCTAAAGGGTATCATAGGTGTTAGGGTACAACCGTTCGTCGACCATGTGGGAATCCATGGACAAAGGAGACTTACAGAGGCCTTCAACAAAGACTCACTAGTCCGAGAAGGAGTATCCGTCGGAGAGTTCGTCTAAGTCAAGAAGTTGTGTATAGAAACAAGGGCTCGACGTTCTAGAGGAATTCTAGAATAGTGGAGCATCGAGATCGTTGTTTCAAATAATGCGAAAATTGAGGACAAGTTCATTATAAAATAAGGCATGTTAATTGCATAAATTACCAGATAAATTATATAACATGTTCATGCCATTTAAGCCATATTTGGATGGTTCAAGTGTGTACATGTGACATGACATCATACATGGAATTAGTCGTGTATATGTATTTTAAACCACATATAAATGTTCAATTTATATTAAGTGCAATTACTGCGGGTATAACTTAGATTAAAGGTTATAAGCACACTAGGCAATTAGAGCATTGCAATTAGGGATTTTTTTTGCAAAAATACTGTGATCATGACAGGCACTTGTAAGGATCACGACGGTGTCGGATCAGAACGCGACAGTACCTTGTAAGGATCGTGACAGGCTTGTCTGATTAGGCATTGAGAACGCGACAGAGACCTGTAAGGAACGCGACAAGCCGTTTTTGCTAGGCACAACGATCTTGATGGCGATGCCTATCGCGTTCAGAATACGACTGGCAGACTGTCGCAACCAGACCACAGAAGGCAGCCTATCGGGCGTCGTTCTGGTGGTCTGTGCCGAGTCCGACAGGAATCAGACATGTCTTGGATTGCAGACCAGACTTTCCCTATTTTGACACAGGGTTGTTCTAAAACTATGACAAATTGTATAGTGCATGAAAAATCGCGAAACAAGTTTTAAACAGATCCAAGCATGCATGGGTACCTCCAGTAAATTAGAATCGAAAAGCAACGAAGGTTTCAACATGGTTTAATAGAGAGTATTCATGACGAACATAAAACTGTGTACAGTTGAGATCAACGAATTAATTCACATGATAAGTGTATGGAATTAGGGCTTTCACGGGCAAATGAAACCTAACATCCATCAGAATCTTCAATAAAAATTTCGTGGCATGAGATTAAGTATAGAAGGAGAACAAGATTTAATAAGGGGGTTCGGGTCAAGATAAGTGCAGAACTTCGAAAATCAAGAAGTAAATATTGACATGATGATAAATCATGAAACTTGAGGGTATTGTTCATGATGATTGGGACAACCTACGGACAAAATTTTAGGATTTATGCTTGTGAGAATGCCTAACTTTAGTCATTTTTTTTTGCTAGGGTAAGACTTGAAGAACTCGGGAAGAACTTGGGAGATCCTTCTTCTCCACGAATTCTCCTCCTCTTGGCTTCTCTTCCTAGTCCAGCAACACCTAGGCATGAGCTAGGGCCGGCCATGAGGGTTTTAGGAGAGTATTTAAGTTTCTCCTCTTTCTATTTCCTAATTGGACTCTAATTCCCTTTAATCTGAATTTCCTCTTTTCCTCTCTCCTTTTTAAGCAAGAGATCTACTAATTGGGTTAAGAGAGAGAGGATTTTGTGGCCAAGCAATTGGGGTAGGTTTAGGATTCCAAATCCAGCTCAAATCACTTATTTTATGCATTAAATACCCTCTTTTTATTTAAGTAATAATTAAGTTGCGAATTTAGGGTATTTTCCCATTATTCTTCTTTTAAAAATTCCTATTTTGGCCCACTCAATCTATTGGTCAATTTAATAAAGCCCATCACTTGTTTTCATTTAATGGGTTTTATTTAATTCTCTTTCCATTAATTTATTTTCTTTTATTTACTTTTCTAATAAATCAAAATTTTAATATTATGTAAATTTTTATTTTGTTCAAAATTTCAGGTTGCTACATCCTCCCCCTCTTAAAAGGATTTGGTCCCCAAATTCATAAGATCATAAAGGAGGAAATGTCTTACCGAAAAGATCGGGGTACTTACGTCTGATGATTCCTTCCGGTTCCTATGTGGCTTCTTCCACTCTGCGGTTATTCCATAAGACCTTCACCACATGGATGGGACGGTTCCTGAGCTGTTGTACCTTCCGTTCAGTATCTTGACTGGTTTCTCTTCGTATGTCACATCCTTGTTCAGCACCAACTTCTCGTGGCGGATGACGTGTGTAGGTCATAGACATATTTCTAGAGCATGGAGACAAGGAACACATTGTGTACACATGCCAGGTCTGGTGGTAACGCCAGTAGGTATGCAACCTCACCAATCCTTTCGAGTACTTCAAAAGGACCGATGAATCTATGGTGAACTTTCCCTTTACACTGAATCTCTGAATGCCACGAGTAGGTGACACTTTTAAAAATACTGGTCACCCACTTGAAATTCTAGATCTCGCCTTCTTTTGTCGGCGTAGCTCTCCTTTCTGGATTGAGCAATCTTGAGCCGGTCTCTGATTACCTGAATGTCTCTTGTCGTATTTTGTACCATCTTTGGGCCTAGCCATTGTTGTTCTCCAACCTCATTCCAGCATGCAGGTGATCTACAGTTCCTTCCGTAGAGTGCTTCGAACGGTGCCATCTTAATGCTTACCTGATAACTGTTGTTATAGGCTAACTCAGTTAGAGGTAGGTGCTCGTTCCAATAACCTTGGAAATCTATAGTGCAGGCTCTCAACATGTCTTCAACTATTTGGTTGGTTCTTTCAGTTTGCCCATCGATTTGTGGATGGAACACGGTACTAAAGTTGAGTTTAGTAACAAGTGCACCTTGTAGTCCTTTCCAAAAATGAGATGTGAATCTCGGATCTCGATCCAAGACTATGGATGATGGAATTCCATGCAGTCTTTCAATCTCCTTGACATATAAGGCAGCTAGTACTTCTACCGACCATTACTCTTTATAGCAAGGAAGCGAGTAGATTTGTTAGCCGGTCAACAATGACCCATATGGCATCGAGTCCACCACGAGTCTTAGGTAACCCCATGATGAAGTCCATGCCAATGCTTTCCCATTTCCATTCCGAATGTCTAGTGGTCTGAGCACGCCTGCAGGGCGCATATGCTCTGCTTTTACCTATTGACAAGTAAGGCAGTGAGTGGCATGTTCGGCTACCTCTCGCTTCATGTTCGGCCACCAAAATGTTCTCTTCATATCTTGATACATTTTGGTACCTCCAGGATGAATTGTGTACTTTGTCTTGTGCGCTTCATCTATTACCTTCCTCTTCAGTTCTTCATTATCAGGGACGCACGTCCTCCCTTAAATACTAGCCTTCCATCCTCAGTTATGGCAAAGTTTGGCCTTTCGGCTAGAGTTTCCTTGATGCGAAACGAGGATGGATCATTATCTTGTTGAGCTTTAATCACTTCCAGCAAGTCGGATTGAATCTTGATATTGGCAATCAAGACTCGGTCATCCCTATGTTCAATATTTAAGTCTAACCTTGTGAATTGTTCTAGTAGTTGCATCTCGCCAATGACTAGACTTGAAACAGATGCCATCGGCTTTCTACTAAGAGCATCAGCCACGGCGTTTCCCTTGCCTGTGTGGTATTGAATGTTGAAGTCAAAATCTTTGAGGATTCTAGCCATCTTCTTTGTCTCATGTTGAGTTCTTTATGGGAGAATAAATACTTCAGACTTTTATGGTCCGAGTAGATAGTGAATTTCTCTCCATATAGATAGTGTCTTCAATATTCAAGGCGAAGACCACAGCAGCCAGCTCGAGATCATGTACAGGGTAGTTGACTTCATGTGTCTTCAGTTGTCTTGAAGAATAGGCAATGGCCTTCTCCTTTTGCATTAGTACACACCTAGCCCAATTCCTGAGGCATCGGTGTAGACAGAGAATCTTCTCCCTCTACTGGCAGAGCGAGAACAGGTGCTGAGGTCAGGCAATCTTTGAGAGTTTGGAAACTCTTCTCACACACTTTACTCCAGGAGTAGGGATTCTCCTTTCGTGTTAGAAACGTGAGAGGAATGGTGATCTGGAGAAGTCCATGATGAACCGCCAGTAGTAGCCAGCTACTCC
Organism: Colocasia esculenta; assembly: GCA_014218235.1. Taxonomy (NCBI): domain Eukaryota; kingdom Viridiplantae; phylum Streptophyta; class Magnoliopsida; order Alismatales; family Araceae; genus Colocasia; species Colocasia esculenta. The sequence goes on along the minus strand of JACBKR010002004.1, from coordinate 21,159 downwards.
CAAGAACTTCTGATTTCAATGACATTGGTTGGTCTCTCCTAGTAGAGTACAGCTTCGACTTTGGAGGGATCAACTGAGATGTCGTCCTTTAAGATGACATGGCCCAAGAAGGACACTTCATCGAGCAAGAATTCACACTTGCTATGTTTTGCGTACAGTTTGTTGTCTCGCAAGACTTGCAGTGCAATCTTCAGATGTTCTTCATGCTCTTCCTTGGTCTTGGAGTATATGAGGATATCATCGATGAAGATGACCATGAACTTATGAAGGTATGGCCGATATATGCTATTCATGAGTTGCATAAAGGTTGCAGGAGCATTGGTTAGACCAAAAGGCATAACGACGAATTCATAATGTCCATACCTGCTCCTAAAAGCCATTTTGAAGATATCGTCATCCTTGATCCTGATTTGGTGATAGCCAGATCGAAGATCGATCTTAGAGAAATATTGACTTCTAGATATTTGGTCGAATAGTTCATCGAATCTGGGCAAAGGGTACTTGTTCTTGATGGTGAGTTGATTGAGTTGTCGATCGTCGATACAGAGCCTCATCGATCCATCCTTCCTCTTGACGGATAGCACAGGCACTCCCCATGGGGAAGTACTTGGTCTGATGAACCCCTTTTCTAGTAGCTCCATTAGTTGCGCCTTTAATCATTTACAAAACTGTCATGCCCCGACGCGGAATATGAACGCGAGGCAGTTGACATCTGGTATGATTGACGTGATACCGTGCGGCTCCAGGAATCAGCTCAATGGTGAAGTTGACATCTCGTTCAGGGGAATCCCGGGCAAGTCTTCGGGGAATACATCGGAGAAATCCTGGACTATGTGGATGTCTTCTATTTTAGAACCCTTCTTTTCCACAACTACGGCCACAAGGAAAGCAATGCAGCCTTTCCTTATCATGTTATGAGCTTTTATGGTGGAGATTAGAGACATCCGTCTCTTATGTCTAATCCCAAAGATCCCTTTCTTACAGTCGACAGTTGCTTCATAAGCGGACAACCAGTCGGCTCCTAAGATTACATCATAGCCTTCATGGGCATACATACCTAGTCGGCCTTTAAGTTTTAGTCTCCAATCATTACATCGGTAGATGGAAAGTATTTGTTTAGTTTTTCCTTCTCTCCTAGTGGTGTAGTAACACAGAATTCACATCCCATGGATGTAGGTTTGGTATTCAACGTATCCGCAAAATTTTGAGATAAATGAATGAGTTGCTCCAGTATCAATAAGACAAATGCGGATAGAGAGAAAACTTGAAGGGTACCTTCCACCACACCTCCTTCCTCTGTGGTTTCTTCATTATGCAAGGCTTGCAGCTTTCCTTGTTTTTTAAGCGCATTAGGGCACCTTCATTCTCTTTCAGTAGCGGGTACTCGGGGATGCGGTGCTCGCGACTCCCACATTGCAGACATGCGCCGACTTTCCTCCAGCATTCGTCGGCAGTGTGAACAGTGCTTGCAGTTGTCTTTGGCTGGAGTGTTGGGTATGAAAACCTTGGGTTTCCTTTCTTGGCGGATCCTTCCATGATGTTGAAGGGTCACTTCTTGCCATTGGTAGGCTTAGCAGATGACTGACCCGAGGTCACTTCCATCTTGACGAACTTCCCTTTGATACGGTCGGTGAAGTCCATAGCATCTTCCAGTAGTTGGGATTTCTTTATCATCTCGGCATAGGTCTAGATGTCAAGAGGTGCCAGTTGAGTGATGTAGTGGGGCTTAAGGCCGTTTAGAAAGCACTTAGCCTTCATCTTTCCGTGTTCACCAGATGTGTAGCATAGCGTGCAAGTCTTGAAAACTGGTTTCGTATTCGGTCACTGTCAAACTCTGTTGTTTAAGAGCAGTGAATTTCACAGCCTTCCTTTCTTGGACAAGCTCGGAGAAGTATTTGGAGTTGAAATCTTCTTTAAACTCATTGCAGGTGAATTGTCCATTCTCTCTAGTAGCTTCCACTGACTCCCACCAAGCACGGGCGTCCTTCTCCAGTTGGAACGTGGCCAGTAGCAGCTTGTCCCCTGCTGCACATTGCATAACACGAAAATCTTTCCGTTTCCTTCAGCCAGTGCTTGCCTTCATCCGGATCTATGGATCCACTGAACCTTGGCGGGTTCAGACTTCTAAAGTTGCGATGCAGGTCGCCTGCACCACGATTGCCACCTCCTTGGGTAGCTTGCACAATGACACGCGTCAGTTCTTGGATGGTTTTTTGCATGCCCCTCATTTGAGGACATTCAGTAGTCATCTTGATTGCTTAGTTCCTACAAAATAACTTATTATCATGATATTGATGTGGAATTTTAATTCATGCGTGTGTGAGTTCATTTTAGGTAGTTACCCTCGGCTCTAACCACAACTCACATAGGCAGGATAATTGACTCTACTCGATGTAGTTAACCTAGATCATCCTACACTTAAGAATAACCTAGGCCTTGATACCATAAACTGTCATGCCCTGACGCGAAATATTGAAACGCGTGGTAGTTGCAAAAAAAGGTATAGAGTAAATACTAGACATCAAACCATTGCACAATGAATAATGCTAAAGCAAATCTTTCTCGTTAATAATTTCCAAGATCTAGTTACAACCACTAAAATTAGAGCCAATCTATAGTGCCCATTACATTAGAACAGGGCAAAGACTAAACTTCAAATTTAACTACTACAACGCTAAAGATAGTAATAGGACGCTAGGGTACTCATGACATCACTCCAAGTAGTTCTTGTCCTCTTGAGTGTATGGTTCATCTCTCGTCTCACCTGAGAACACAACGACAAATAACGTAGGGTAAGCGAACAATGCCCAGTATGACTTAAATCTCATGCTCAAGCAGGCTTTAAATAATTAATGCTTTAAAGGCAGAGTAACTAATGATAGACTGAGAAAGTCAAGTATAGCATGATGGCACAAGGACGAATAACAAGACTTTCAAATTATAGACTTTTCAAAAATAGCACGTGTCGGGAATAGCACAAAAATAGCAGGATGGCCATAGCACAATAGCACAACGTATAGAAATAGCACTACGAGTATAGCATAGCACTTTTTGTCAATAGACAACGAAGGAATATAGCATGTTTTGATTGTCATTTAGATAGTCGAGATAGATAGCACTCGAATATAATGCCAAACACTCTGATCATTTAACTCCCATGGGCACTAGCACTTTCGGGCGCACATCCCAGACCATATCGGGCCCTTTATTTATTACTAGGCATTGGTTTTATTGTTTATCTTTAGACAATCAATCAATGGCCAATAAGAGTACCAAGAAATAGATGAGAGCACTAGATGAATAGACGAGATAGCACAGTGAACGTGAAAGGATGTGAGAGTAGAGTATAGATGAAAGCTAGTGGACATTGCATGTAACACGTCGAGTAAACACGCGATAGTAACGATTGCACAACACGCGCACTTGGTGTTGGCAGTTAGGTGGAACTCACAACCCTACCGCTGGCCATGTTAAGCATAGGTCCAGAGGTCCGGCGTGATTCAAGATAAGAGCAAACTTAAATAGCCGTTTGGATCGTATTGATCCCTAAAGGGTATCAAAGGTGTTAGGGTACAACCGTTCGTCGACCATGTGGAAATCCATGGACAAAGGAGACTTACGGAGGCCTTGAACAAAGACTCACTAGTCCGGCAGAAGGATTATCCGTCAGAGAGTTCGTCTAAGTCAAGAAAGTGTGTATAGAAACAAGGGCTCGACGTTCTAGAGGAATTCTAGAATAGTGGAGCATCGAGATCGGTGTTTCAAAACAATGCGAAAATCGAGGACAATTTCATTTATATAAGGTAATTTAATTACATAATTACCAGATAATTATGTAACATGTTCATGCCATTTAAGCCATTTTGGATGGTTCAAGTGTGTGCATGTGACATGACATCATAGATGGATATTAGTCATGTGTATGTATATTAAATCGCATATAAATGTTCATTTATATTAAGTACAATTACTGCGGGTACAATTGAGATTAAAGGGTATAAGCACACTAGGCATTAGAGCATTGCAATCAGGGGTTTTTTTCTACAAAATCCTGTGATCACGATGGCACTTGTAAGGATCGCGACGGGGTCAGATCAGAACGTGGCAGTACCTTGTAAGGATCGCGACAGGCTTGTCTGATTAGGCACTGAGAATGCAATAGAGACCTGTAAGGAACACGACAAGCCGTTCAGGCCAGGCACAGTGATCGTGACAGCGATGCCTGTCGCGTTCAGAACGTGACTGGAAGACTGTCACAAACAGACCACAGAACGCGGCCTATCGGGATGTCGCGTTCTGGTGGTCTGTGCCCGAGTCCGACAGGAATTAAACATGTCTTGGATTGCAGACCAGACTTTCCTTGTTTTGACAAAGGGTTGTTCTAAAACTAAGAACAAATTGTATAGTGCATGAAAAATCACGAAACAAGTTTTAAAACAGATCCAGACATGCATGGGTACCTCCAGTAAATCAGAATCAGAAAGCAACAAAGGTTTCAACATGGTTTAATAGAGAGTATTCATGACGAACATAGAACTGTGTATAGTTGGGATCAACGAATTAATTCGCATGATAGGTTGCATGGAATTAGGGCTTTCAGGGGCAAATGAAACCTAACATCCATCAAAATCATCAATAAAAATTTCGTGGCAAGAGATTAAGTGTAGAAGGAGAACAGATTAATAAGGGGGTTCGGGGTCAAGATAAGTGAGGAAATTCAAAAATCAGAAGTAAATATTGACTTTATGATAAATCATGAAACTTACGTATTGTTCCTGATGATTGGGACAACCTACATATAAAATTTTAGGATTTATGCTCGTGAGAATGCCTACCTTAAGTCATTTTTCCTCTGCTAGGGTAAGAACTTGAAGAACTCGGGGAAAAACTTGGGAGAACCTTCTTCTCCACAATTCTCCTCTCTTGGCTTCTCTTCCAAGTCCAGCAACCCCTTGGCATGAACTAGGGCCGGCCATGAGGAAGAACTTGCGATAGTAACGATTGCACACACCGCACTTGGAGTTGCCTGGTCTACCGCCAGAGAGAGAGACTGAGTTTACTGTGGAGTTGTTTCCTGGCACTGTACCTTTTGAACAGGCACCGTACCGTATGGCACCAGCAGAGTTGAGGGAGTTGAAGAGGCAGCTTGAGGAGTTGTTGGAGAAGGGCTATATTCGTCCTAGCTTTTCTCCATGGGGGTCACCTGTTCTGTTTGTCAGGAAAAGGATGGTAGCCTGAGATTGTGTATCGATTATAGGAAGCTAAATCAAGTGACCATCAGAATAGGTATCTCCTTTGCCTAGGATTGACGATCTCTTTGATCAGCTTCAGTCTGCTCATGTCTTTTCGAAGATCGCCTGAGGTCGGGCTACTATCAGTTGCGGATTAGAGATTCTGACATTGAGAGGACTGCTTTTCGGACCAGATATGGACACTTTGAGTTTTTGGTGATGCCGTTTAGGCTCACCAATCTCCAGTGGCCTTCATGGATCTGATGCACCGGGTGTTCCACCAGTTGTTGGATCGGTTTGTCGTAGTGTTTGTTGACGACATTCTGGTGTACTCCGCTTCGGAGGAGGAGCACGCCGAGCACCTGAGGATCATTGTAGACTTTGCGAGAGCACCAGTTGTATGCCAAACTTAGTAAGTGTGAGTTTTGGCTACAACAGGTTCACTTTTTTGGGGCACGTGATCTCAGGTGAGGGAGTTTCTGTGGATCCAGCGAAGGTCGAGACAGTTTTGCATGGGAGAGTCCCAGATTTGTGTCTTAGATTCGTAGCTTTCTGGTTTGGCCGGTTACTACCGTAGGTTTGTTCGGGACTTTTCTCATGTTGCTGCACCTTGACTCGACTGACGAGAAAGGGGGTTCCATTTTTGTGGTCAGAGCAGTATAGCAGAGCTTCATAGAGTTGAAGCGACTGCTTACGTCAGCGCCAGTCCTTGCCTTACCTTCAGGTGAGGACGGTTTTGAGGTTTGCACAGATGCTTCAGGTGTTGGTTTGGGTGCGGTTTTGATGCAACAAGGCCGGGTGGTGGCTTATGCGTCTCGCCAGCTTAAGCCCCACGAGGAGAGTTACCCAACCCATGACCTAGAGCTTGGCAGCTGTGGTGTTGCTTTGAGGATTGGCGTCTTTACCTGTACGGAGTGTTTTTGTAGTCCGTACCGACCACCAGAGTTTGAGATATATGTTTTCTCAGAGGGATCTGAATATGAGGCAGCGTCGATGGATGGAATATCTGAAAGACTATGATTTTAGCATTGAGTATAAGCCTGGAAAGCAAATGTAGTTGCAGATGCTTGAGTAGAAGGCACAGATGAGTCATCTGATGCTTACAGAGTGGCAGTTGTGGCAGTCTGCGGCAGAAGGGTCTTTCAGAGTTTCATCCAGTCGTCGACTGTGGTGTTGGGCAGTTTGTTGGCGGCTCCCGCCGTTGTGGACAGGTGTTGAGGCTCAGCAGGCAGATCCCGAATTGCACCGTGTTTTGCTTCTCCAGAGGTTGAACTTCGCGAGGACGGGACTGTTAGGTTCCGAGATAGACTCTATGTTTATGTTGAGGAGTCTGTCATGAGAGTTGTTTGCAGGAGGCACATGGTTCCAGGTACTCGATTCATCCAGGGTCGACCAAGATGAATTACAGGTTTGAGACGTCAGTTTTGGTGGCCTGGGATGAAGAGAGACATAGCGGCTTTTGTTGCTAGGTGTTTGGTCTGTCAGCAGGTGAAGGCCGAACATCAGCGTCCAGGAGGACTTGTGCAGCCGTTAGAGATTCCGATGTGGAATGGGACATGTGACGACTGACTTTGTTTGTGGTTTACCGAGGACAACTGGAGGTTTTGACAGCATTTGGGTTCTTGTGGACAGATTGACGAAGACTGCTTGATTCTTGCCTGTCAGGACTAGTTGGGGTGGAGTAGGTTGGCCGCGTTGTACGTAGAGCGGATTGTTCCTTGCACGGAGTGTCGATCTCTATTGTGTCAGATGGGATCCTCGCTTCACTTCTGGGTTCTGGCGCAGTTTCAGAGAGCTTTGGGGACAGAGTTGCTTTTAGTTCGCCTACCACCTCATCAGACGGTCAGTCAGAGCGGCCTATCCAAACTTTAGAGGACATGCTTAGAGCTTGTGTCTGGAGTGGCAGGGATCATGGACAGCTCACTTGCCGTTGTCGAGTTTGCATATAATAATAGCTATCACTCCAGTATCGGTTTGACACCATATGAGGCTTTGTACGGACAACCGTGTCGCACTCCTCTAGACTAGTTCGAGGTTGGCGAACGGATTGTCACGCGGCCAGAGTTAGTTCAGCAGGCAGTTGAGGTAGTTCAGCTTGTGAGGCAGAGGCTTCAGTCAGCTCAGAGTCAGCAGAAGAGTTATGCAGATCAGCGCAGATGACCGCTCGAGTTTCAGGTAGGGGACCAGGTGTTTGTCCGTGTGTCTCCTATGAAGGAAGTGGTGAGGTTTGGTAAGCGTGGAAAGTTGAGTCCTTGCTTTATTGGACCTTTCACCATCCTGAGCGTGTCGGAGGTTTGGCGTACAGACTTGAGCTTCCGTCAAGTTGGCAGTAGTCCACGATGTGTTCCACGTGTCGATGCTTCGGAGGTACCTTTCTGACGAGTCTCACGTTCTCCAGAGCATAGAGGGTCTGGGTGACTCCAGTGTTGACTGTACCAGAGTTTCCGTTACATATTGAGGATCGCCGAGTTCAAAGTTGAGGAACAAGGCTATCCCTTAGTTCGTGTTGCGTGGCAGCGGCATTCGGGTGGTGATTTGACATGGGAGCGAGAGGACGAAATGCGCGAGCAGTTTCCGTACCTCTTGGTGAGTCTTCCTTCTTTTGTTGTTTGAATTTTTAGGGCAAAATTCTTAAGGGGGGAGGGCTGTAAGGTCTCAAGTCTTAGCAGATCCTTATTGGGTCTTGTAAAGGTTCGGGTGTGGTTGACGACAAGGTCCGTGGTCGTTGACTTGGGGTTGACGACCAGGGGTTAGCCGTTGACTGTTAGTTAGCGTCCAGCGATTGTGGACGTTTGTTGTTGAACTCGACGACAAGCAGTTTGGACGTCACCTATAGGCGGTTCAGTAGGCGGCTAGAGAGTGGACGCCAATTGGTCCGCGCTTGTAGAATAGGCTGCCCGAGAGCGAAACCTTTCTTCTCTTTTCCTTCCTTTCCCTCCACTTCTACCTTTGTCTGTTTCCACTGCTTCTCTGGTATGCGGGCGGTGCTTGATCGGGCGGGAAACGCGAAGATTTGTGTAATTCGCGCGGAGACTTCGAGGGGTTCCGGTGCGATTGGTGTGTTTGGGAGTTTTTAAGGCGTTCTGAGGTAGGGACTTAACTCCTTTAACCCTCCTTAGCAAATCAGCATGCTCATTTGTATGGATTAGTATGCTAATTGCATTTTAGGGTGGGTTATACCATGCCGGGATTTTGTGTGTTTTGGATGATCCAAGCACTGGATCATATATTTCCAAAGTTCTAGTAGATTAGAGGATGTGAGGAGGCATTTCCTCCATCAGTAAGCGTTCTGGTTGGGTGATTTTACCCAATTGGACTGACCCGGTGCTGTTCTGGGTCTAGGGAACTGAAGAACTTAACGTCCACATCTGTTGACGTTGAGATCTTCAAGGTTGATATAAACGACAAGGTCGATTGCCGTTGAGTTAGGGTTAGCGGCATGGTGAGTGTCGTCTACATCATATTAGCGACAATCGATGCTGCCTTAATATCTATCCTATGTCCCAGCAGGCTTATGTCTTGTTCTGTGTTCAAGGTGTTGACATGTGATGTCCGCCCTGTTAACACATTCTGCCAGGCTTAGAGTGTGACTTCGCCTGTGCATATGAGTATTAATTGTGACACGAGGTGTTCACTTACTGTACGGAGTTTCAGGCGTTGAGTGTGTTTCGTCTGTTGTACGCGCGTTGCGTTACCGCGTGCCCGTTTCTGTTGTATTTCCTAGGCGTGGGTGCGACTCTGTCTAGATGACTAGCGTGTGGTTTGTCCTCCGCTAGTGAGCCAGGACGCGAGTGCGACTCTGTCCTGTGTGTACTCCTTATGGTGGTTCGAGCCGGTCTCGTGGAGCCTCTTCTCTACCGCTAGGGTCAGGCGTAGGGGAAAAACGGTCGTGGCCCAGACGCGAGATAGAGAGTCTATAGTGTGCAACGTGGCTGAGATTGAGTGCCTCTGTGGTGTCGGGACGTCGAGCCACAGACCCTAGCTGAGTCCTACTTACTGTGTGTGTGTGTTACTGAGCCGCGAAGTTTACAGTTTTGTGTTGTGGTGCGACGTGTATTTACTTTCTATTTTTACTTTCCGCACTTTAGTACTGTTGTCGGTGGGGGTTACTTTTCCTACTGGGTCTCTTTTCTTGAGACTCACTCCCCTCCATTCAGGTGGGTCGTCGTCGACTCCCGTTCCAGGCGAGTCTAGCCACTCTGGTGTTGGTGCGCCCTAGCTGCAGTGAGTAGTACTTTTTGTTGTATTTATATACTCTGTACTTAGCTCGGACTCTGAGTTGTAAATGTTATGTTCATATTAGTGGGAATTTTACAGCTTTGCATGGTGTGTATCTTCTTACAATAGTCTCCTCGGACGTTCACTTCCTACCTTCCGAGCTTGTCTCGTGGGTTAGCGGGTAGAATTCGGGTTACTGGTTGCTTACTGGTAATGCGGATTCTTGGTCGTTACAAACCAACACCACTCCTGTAGACCACACAGCTTTAGGCATATGCCTGACACCTTTAGGGACTCCGGCCCGAGCTCCCTAAAGTGAGGCATGGAAACAGGGATAGCTGGGGACCAGTACGTCTATTAGTGTACATCCCACAACCACGAGCACGCTACAAGCAACCACACACCCACAACACAGTCGCTGCCTATTGTCGTCTTTCCCTCAGCTGGACGTACAACTCAAACTCAGGAGTGAGGGTGTCTAGAAAGATGACACAAACCTTGACGGTACTTTCTGTATCGGGACAAACCCTAAGCACCCAGTGCTAGGGTAACCGACTGGAGAGGTAACCACGGAAGGCGTGAACAACCCACTAGCTAGGTACACAAAACCACGCAAACCTCATCTTTTCCAATCACGATATACGTCGACACACTCTATACCAACCTTAAAATGCTTAAGCAACACTGCCCAAGCAATGCACCGTAGAAACTCAGCAGAATGGTCATAGAACCCCAGTGCTCGGGTGCCCACAATATAACCACGACCTTTTGCCCAGCTAGGAAGCCCAGAGGGGCGGTGAATGGTATTCTTAAAATATGATTATCTAAACCTGTCAATAGAATATTCACACAAAACACTATGTTTTGACTGTTAGTGTTAGTAGTAAAGAAAACAACAATCACAAACAAGCAACCGCACTACACAAGGATTTTATCCTGGTTCGGACCTCCTTTCCACAAGAGTCCTACGTCCAGTCCCTGAGCAAAAACTCAGGATTCCACTACCCAAGGGTACATCCCCCTCAAAGACACTTACACATCCAGCCGCAGCTGGCCTTCTCTTCTTCACCTGAAGAGGAATACAACACCGTGGAACCCAGGTCTTCCTTCAACATGAAGGGAATAAAACCACATGTTCAACAGGTCATCTCTTCACCCCAGAAGAGGAACTTTACAGGAGTGTGAATAAAGGCGAAATGCCCCTAGACCTGATTTACAACAAGTATCAGATCTGAGGCTGAGACTGAGAGAGAATGATCTACAAAAGCGAAGTCTCTCAGAACTCAAAAAGGCTCTCTAAAAGATTTTGACTAGAATACAGAGAGCAAGAGCTACAAGGATTGGAATGGACAGAGGCTCTTCTTCTAAGACTGTTTGGCTTGAACGCTTCTCTATTAAGTTAATCGTTTCAAAAGTTCTTGCGCAAAGTTATCTTCCAAGAGTCTTGAGTCTTGTATTTATATCTCTCCTGAGGAGTAGTCGTTGATATGTCCGTGTCTCTATGCTCTGGTATATGTTAGACTGCATGGTATTGTAGAGCTTCCAGTCAACGGTTCTTTACGTTCCATACATGCAAAGAGAAGATCTTTCTCGATATCCTTCATCTTCCATTTTGTCCAATGTTGTAAACGGTTGTGTTGTTAGAGACCTGAACACAATAAATGCTAAATGATAGACAGCTATGCTGTCTCTTGTTGTCAGTCAACGTTAGAACGAATATACATCAAAATAGAAATATCAATTTATTTTCCAAAAAAATGTTTCTAATATAAGCATAGGAATAGAAGATGTCTATGCATGCATTGTGCGTGAAATGTTCAATCATAATAAATGCATGGATATCGGAGAAAAGCGAGGGAAGACTTTTTGACTTTCAAAATAATTGAAATATGTTTAAATATTAAGCCATTATAACTCATGAAATCATTGTGAGTTTGACTTATGAAATCGTTATGTGAATGATTGATGTTATGTAATCGTTGCACATGTATAAACAAATCGATGACACAAATCGTTATACAATCATAACCAAATTGTTATAGAGACAAATCGTTATGAGAGTATAAGCAAATCGTTATGAGCAAGTCGTTATGAATGAGTTGTTATAACCAAATCATTGTTTTACTTATCGAGTCGATGTCGTGATCAAATGTTGTTTTGCTTTATCAAATCATTACACAAACTAAGTCGTTGTTGTGACTTATCGAATCGTTACAGCAAGTAATCATGTGTAACTTATCGAGTCGTTATACTTACCAAGTCATTGTTGTAACTTATCGAATCGTTATGAAGGCAAGTCGATGTGAGACAAGTCATTGTTCTCAAATCGTATCTTTTACTTTATCGAATTGTTACACAGACTAAGTCGTTGTTGTGACTTATCGAATCGTTACATCAAGTAAATCGTTGTGTAACTTATCGAGTCGTTGTTGTAACTTATCGAATCGTTATGAAGACTAAATCAATGTGGAACTTATCGAATCGTTTTGTGACGGCCCAACAGCAAAATGGCCCAACAACCGTACTAGTTGGTAGACTTCCCATAAAGGTCACCCATCCTGGGACTACTCCAACTGAGCATGCTTAACTTTAGAGTTCTTTTCCTGCTCGAGCTCTGAAAATGAGCAGTCCGAGTTGTTGGTAGTCTACTGATTTAGTACATTTAACATATTCTTTTATGGGGTTTTACAATCTACCCCTCTTATATAAGCGACGTCCTCATCGCTGCTCACATATAGCACACAATCAAACCCTAGGTAGGCAGGATTCTAGAGGTGGCTCCCACCATGTAGCACTTTGCCCCATTATGGCCTCAAGAGGTGGCTCCCATAGCGTAGCACTTTGCCCTGTGTGGCATTTAGTTCCTGCACTTCCGCCTGGGCATGGCTCTGATACCATTTGTGACAACCCAACCAGCAAACTGACCCAACAACCGTACTAGGTGGTAGACTTCCCATGAAGGTCACCCATCCTGGGACTACTCCCAACTGGAACGCTTAACTTCAGAGTTCTTTTCCTGCTCGAGCTTTGATAATGACTAGTCTGAGTTGTTGGTAGTCTACTGATTTAGTACATTTAACATATTCTTTTATGGGGTGTTACAATTATGATGGCAAATCGATGTGAGACCAAGTCGTTGTTCTCCAATTGTTACAAGAACCAAATTGTTGTGAGAGAAAAATCGTTGAGCTCACTTGGCGAATAGTTATGAGATCGAAATCGTTATGCTCACTTAGCGAATCGTTGTGAGAGCAAATCATTATGCTCACTTAGCAAATCGTTGTGAGATAGAAATCGTTATGAACACTTAGCGAATCGTTGTGAGATCGAAATTGTTATGAAGACTTAGTGAATCGTTGTGAGATCAAAACATTATGAAGCCAAAATCGTATGCTACTTATTAAATCCTTGTGAAGATAAAATCGATAGAAATGTGAAATCGTTATGACTCTAATGAAATCATTATAACACATAGAAGTCGATGTGTACTTAGAAAATTACATGCTCTGTACTTTCAATGCTAAGAAATACTTACTTATTTGCTGATTCACGCCTGATTTGTTTCCTGTGCGTAAGCTTCATGAAAACGTGTTAGATCATACTTTATTGAGTTTTTGTTAATCACCAAAATAGATATGTAATTTATTTAATTACATGGGATGAACTGATCATCAATCCTCCCTTTTTGGTGATGACAAAACATAACATAAACATAATGGTCTGTAATAGGTGTAAATAAAATGAGCTAATGAAATCTGAAGAATATATTTCAAAATATTTATTTTTCTCCCCCTTTTTGTCATTTAAGCAAAATGATATATAGATGAGACAAAGAAAGCAGGAGAAAAATAAATGTGAGGCAAAGATGGTGTTTGTATTACTCTTGAGGGAGTACATGAAGGTAGAAGGCAGGAGACACAAGAGAGGCATGGTGATAAATGATTGTGACGGCCCTCATTATACCGGTACGGTTATACCAACCCACGTCGGTATAGCGAGAGTCCTCACAGTGGGACATTTACCCAAACGATACTACAGCTGAGATACACGCGAATATACAACAGAGTAGTGGAAGTAAAAGACAACTGTCTCCATTCATTCATCATCCACATTTAACATACATGAAGTTTGCAATTAACAATAGAACTAAAAGTTCACATAATTTAAACTGCTGAAATAAAAATACATAATGTCCACACTTATACATTCTTTTCATGATAATTCTAATACAATGTTCAAATTACATACTATGAAATACACAAATCACAAAGAAGCTCCAAAACTAGCTAATCTCTACGCTCGGAGACCGTCTCCACTGTCTCCTCCAAAGGTGCCACATCACCAACTACACCTGTACGCCGAAGCAAGGAGTGAGTCCCAGACTCAGCAAGAAACACTACCCATAACATTCACGTATAAGTCCTAGCGGTTCTACATACACATTTACAATTTTCAAGTATAGCATGCTAGTCATTTTAAAGTTTCAACCTATCATGAAAGTTTTACAATTTTATACATAGATGATACTTTCAGATTTCTAAGAATAAAATTTACCTATCACATGCTCTCTATTCATTTACCTCATGAAACTTTGTCTTTAAAGAACCAGGACATGAGAGCTACCAACATGAACATTGTGCATACATGAAAAGACCACACGACTAGCATGGATATTACATGTTTTAAACATATACATAAACGTTTTCACATACTTTAAGTTCCTGATTTCACATGGTTTCATGGCTGAAAACCTATGCATGAGAGCTACAATATTGCGTAAAACATATCATGTTAACAACCATCATGCTATCTTGTACCCGTGTCACCAATTATCCCTAACATGGATTCTAGGCATGTTTGCACATATAAACATGATGATAATAACATGAATTTACAGATTCACATGATTTCAGATTTGTCTCATATGGTTTCAATATCATAACCTCTCATTTAGAATTTCACATTTTCTTTACACAAGTTTCCTCTTTCACATAGTTGCACTTTACACATACACATTTCACATTTGTTCACTTACACATTTACACATGAACACATACACATTACACATTACACATTACACATTTTAGGTGTCGTGACACATATTTCAAACCACCAAAGAAGGACATATACACATCACATTACACATAGACGCCATCTAGGCATTCCAATGGCAACTCATGGACTGCGCAGATCGGGAGAACATCTCCACCTAACTAGTGGTACTTGTCCACCTCCAAGATTTCCCCTAATGCCCTTAGGGTCACTTACACATTGAACTTTCTCAGGGGGACTTTTCCCTGATACAGTTCCACTGCCCTCTGTGGAAGCATGTCACACTTGGTACAATTTACACATTTACACATTTTACCGATTTTTACACATGGTTTACACATATCACTTTTCATCTTATTCACTTTCTCACTCACATGCACATCTCTGTTTTTTCTAACATGGCACTACAGATTTCAAGAGCTTAACACACTGTAATTTCACCATTCAAGTTAGGTTTAAGCAATATCTAATCACATTACGATAACATACATAGATTATTGCCTTTCACATGAAAAAAACATAACTATTTATACTGGTCGAAATGACCAAAATTTTAACACATGCTATTTGCGGGTTCTAGATAATACACTCAATTTTTCATATTTTTCTGAGCTAAATGGATTTACATAAATAAACACTATTTAGCATGCTATTCACAATTTAAGTTAGCATGTGTTAACACATCATGAAATTTGCCACTTACTATTAAACAGAGGTTACTGTCACATTCATGATCTAAGAATATAGAATTTACTCTAAATCATACAATTGTAGATCGATCACCACAAATCATTCTTGCATGCCGTTTTATTTACCGAACCAAGTTTATTGGCAATTTATACAAGCATGGATAATTCATCAAAAACTGAGTACATGTCCACTGATCTACTACTCTTCATGATCAGACAAGACTGAGGCATTCAGACTAATCCTAATCATGAAACATGGATTGGCAAGATTTTCAACAATTCATGCTTACACATTCACGGTATAAAATTTCCTACATCACCATTACACAACACTCATCCACACACCACAATTGACAATATACATAGTGTATAGGGACCATATACCTCATCACGGAAACCATACCGAAAATAGTCGTATAGGAAGGGCAGAACAGGTCACTGTTCTATCTAGAGGAACTTGGCGGCAGTCTCTGGCCGCTGACACAGGGTCATCGACATGGTCGATGGACGCCAAGAATGATATCGGCGTCCATTGACCTTGCCGTCAATGCAGGTCTGTGCAGACACACAGACCCGACCCTCTCCAAGATTGGGGAATGTGAGGGTCTAGGACTCGAGGGAAAATGTACAAAAATTGTAAAACCGACCTAGACTCATACGGGGACATCATGGTTAGGTCACTTGACTTTTAAAAATTGCTTCAAAGGATCAAAGTGCTCGGAGAAGCCCTCCTTGGGCAGTCCAAGAAGGTGCAGAAACGCCTTCTAGATCTTCTTCCTCCGGCTCCTGGATGATCTCCACAGTAGGGGATTTCGGGGAAGCCTCCTCCTTTGCTCCAGCTATCTTCTTGTCGGAGAAGATGGCCGGATCAAGCTCCAGGGAGTCGGATTCTTGGGTGCAAAAGTGGGGTTTTCTCAGTTTTCTTCTAGGGTTTTCTTTCTCTCTTTTTTCTCTCTTGTAAGGGTGAAGAGAGGGGTAGGAAAGGTAGCTCCGGTTTGACTTAAGGAGAAGCCTTTCTCGCACTCTTAGGTGACTTGACAGGCCTCCGAGCCCGTTTGGGACTACCCCCCAATGGCTGGCTTTCTTGTTCCAGAAGTTTGCAGCTCTGCTGCGCATGCAGGCCAGAGAGATTGCGTCCATATCGCTGGACGCCAGGATTAGTGTTGGCGTCCATGTCTAGACGTTGACACCACCTCAACGGCCTGGGGTTGACGCCAAGATGGCCTTCGGCCAGAACTCTAAAATAGCAGAAACTATGCATATCCTTGCATATACCTGCAATATAATATCTATATGGTAGTGTATCCATACTATCATAATTCAATATATGCATTATTTACATCTAATATAACATATGCACACGTAATTATACTAATCATACGTACGAAATATGTATATACATACACAAGCACAAATAACACACACACAAATACATTAATGTGACGGAAATTCGAGGGCCTTACACCCTCTCCCCCCTACAGAAACTTTGTCCTCGAAGTTAGAACGACATACTCAAACAAAAGGGGATACTTCTTCTTCATCGCATCCTCAAGCCCCACGTAGCCTCCTCACGTGAGAAGTTCCGCCATAGAACTTTCACCGATGCAATACTCTTGTTCCGGAGATGTTGAACCTTCCGGTCAAGAATGGCTACCGGTTGCTCGACATACGAAAGAATGGCTGGATCTCCACTGGCTCATGACTAATCACGTAAGATGGATCTCGGACATACTTCCTGAGCATAGATACGTGAATACAGGTGAACGCTAGCCAAAGCTGGGGGTAAAGCTAGCTCATACGCCACGCTGCCCAAACGTCTGAGAATCTCATATGGGCCAATGAATCTAGGGCTTAGCTTGCTATGCCTGCCAAATCTGACAACACCTCGAGTAGGCGATATCTTCAAGAAGACATGATCGCCAACCTCGAACTCCAAATCCTTTCTCCGTTTGTCGGCATAACTCTTCTGTCTATCCTGTGCCGCAACAAGCCTTTTCCTAATAAGCTGGATCTTATCCGAAGTTTCCTGAACTAACTCCGGTCCGATCAACTGCTATCACCAGTCTCCTCCCAAATAAAGGAGATCGGCAAGGCTTACCATACAACGCCTTGAATGGAGCCATACCAATACTAGCATGAAAGATGTGTTGTATGCGAACTCCACAAGAGGTAAATGACGCTCCCAATCATCCTTCCAATCCAGAACACACGCTCTCAATATATCCTCGGCGTCTGGATAGTCCTCTTGGACTGTCCATCGGTCTGGGGATGAAACACCGAACTGAGCTTAAGCTCCGAACCTAACGCATCCTGAAGACCCTTCCACAATCTCGAAGTAAATCTCGGATCTTGATCCGAAATGATCGACTTCGGCACACCATGCAATCTAATGATACCGCTAACATACAATCTAGCTAAACTCTCTACTGACTGCTTCTTCTTCATAGGCAAGAAATGAGCATCTTCGGAATCTATCTACAACTACCCAAATCGAGTCATTGCCCCTTCTAGATCAAGGCAAACCCGATACGAAATCCATAGTGACAGCTTCCCACTTCCATACGGGGATATACATCCTCTGCATAAGGCCGGATGGTCGCTGTCGTCTCGGCTTTCACTTGCTGACATACTAGACATCTAGACACATAATCCGCAACATCCTCTTCATGCCGGACCACTAAAATGATCTCTTCAGGTCTTGATACATCTTAGTGTTACCCGATGAATAGAGAATCGCGACCTATGAGCCTCCGCTAACACATGCTCACGGAGAACCTCTAAGACCAACTCAAATGCTGACGGTGCGTGGCCTCATCCGAGAATAGACCAACACGTCATCAATGAACACAACAACAAAGCTATCTAGATACGGACTAAACACCCGGTTCATGAGATCCATGAACGCTGCAGGGGCGTTGGTCAATCCGAAAGGAAGGACCAAGAACTCATAATGTCCATAACGGATCTAAATACCGTCTTGGACACATCCTCACTCCTAATCCACAGCTGATGATAACCAGATCGCATGTCATCTTAGAAAAACTGATGCCCCTGCAACTGGTCAAACAGATCATCGATCCGAGGTAAGGGGTACATGTTCTTCACAGTCACTTGTTTAGCTTTCTATATCAATGCACACCCTAAGTGACCCGCTTTCTTCTTGACGAACAATACAGGTGCGCCCCAAGGGGAAACACTAGGGCGAATGAATCCCTTATCAAGCAATTCTTGCAATTGCGTCCTCAATCGGCTAACTCTGCAGGGGCCATCCGATATAGGGCCTTCGAGATAGGAGAGGTGCCTGGAAGCAACTCTATAGTGAACTCTATCTCCTATCCGGTGGCAATCCAGACAAGTCATCGGAAAGACATCTGGAAATTCCTGCACCACATCGATCTCTGCAAGAGTCAGTGACGAACCAGCATCGGGTACTAGCATAACGCTGGCAAGAATGCGTCACATCCCTTGTTCACCATGTGCATCGCCTTCATGGCAGAGATAACTAACTTTCCCGCTAAGTTCTTTGGCAAGGGATGAGAGAACTCATCCTCACCAGGAATGCGGAAAACAATCCTCTTCCGACGACAATCCACTAACGCATAGTGCTCCTCTAGCCAATCCAGACCAAGAATAGCATCATAGTACTTCATCTTTAGCAAGAAGAAACACCCATCTAGGACTCTATCTTCAATGCCCACAGGTAACGACAGAATGCACTTCCTAGTCGATACCGTACCCGCAGGGGTGTGCACAGACAAAGGGACCTCTAACTCCTCAGACTCTACGCCTACTCTAGGGCTAACTGCCTACGAAACTGCTAGGAAATGAACGAGTGAGTAGCACCCGTATCAAACAAAACCCGAGCGTGCACACCTAAAAGTAAAACTGTACCTTCGGTGACATGCTCCGCCTGCTCGCGTCCTCGCGAGCTAAGCAAACACTGGAGCTGGGGCTCGAGCCTTTCTGGTCTTCCTGTAGCTGGCGCGGCTGCCGCGTGCTGGTGCTGGCGCTCCACGCTGAGCTCCTTGCTGAAGTCTTCGGCAGTCTTTGATCTTGTGGTCGCTGCTCCCACACTTCAAGCATCTACCCGCTACCACCAACACTCTGTACCACCGTGTGTCCTTCCCGCAGTGGGGACACTCTTTCTTCACACAGGGGAACCTACAGAAGGTACCTGAGAGTTGCTGACTGTCATTGGTTTCTGCGGTGTCTGGTACACCGTTTCTTCTCTCCTGCCGCTGAAATGACGCTGTCGACCTCTTCTGCGAAGCCTCTTTTCCTCCAGATATTGCTCCATTTCTCCCTCCTGTCTGCAGGCAGCACTGAGGGCCTCGTCTAGCGTGCGGTGGTCAAACGCCACGAGTCTCTTCCGCAGTGATGGCTTGAGTCCCATCACGAACTTCTTCGTCTTCCTGCGCTCATCCTCTACGATGCTGTGCCATATTTAGAAAGTTCAGAAAACCTTGCCTCGTATTCCAGCACGATCATGGAGCCTTGCCCCAGAGATAGAAATTCTGCTCCATCTTGTCCTGGATATGCTCGGGATGAACTTGGCTCGAAAGAGCCTCACGAACGCATCCCACGTCACGTCTACTACTCCGTCCTCAAAGCATGTACGAAGTAGGGAGGACCACCATACATCGACTCTCTCCTGCAATACAACTTCATAAGCACCAACTAACAAATTCTAATTTGACAAACAACATACAAGCATAAACTAAAACATACCTGTAGCATGTAGGTGGATAATGTCACCTTATCCTCATCAGGGCACCTGATGGCTCGGAAGATTTTCTCTGTCTCCCTTACTAGCTTTCTGCCATTATGGATCACTCTCCCCCTTAAAAGAGGGTGGGGTCATCCTCTTGAATCGCTCCATGATGGATGGTCCCCATGGTCCTGAGCTGGTGCCTGAGCCTGCTACATTAAACAATAACAATACACAATAAACACAATATCATGCAATTAAATATCAACTACTAGTTGTTTAATTATTCTACCTGGGCCTCTACTGGGCCTGGAGTGCTGCCTGGGTATGAGCCTGCGTCTGCATGGCTTGCACCAGACCTTGCATGAATACTCCGTAGTCCACAGGCGCGGTGGGGGAAGTACAGGGCCTCGCGGTGCCGGGGCCTGTGCTCCGCCTGCTCATCACGTCGCGGCTCGTCCTCACGGGCCGACGCTCCACCACGCCTACCTCTTGAAGCCATGGCTGTAATAAAATTTCAGCCACCATTAGAGCTAGGTTACTAAGTTTTCTAACCATTTTCGTATCTATCTTTCCTTCTCATTAGTGTTTTCTACACATGTGGACATACTTAGCATGCAATGAGGATGATGACTTAGGTATATTCATGTGCAATCTCAACCGTTTCTCTGATACCAATCTCTGTGATGGCCCACATTATACCGGTACGGTTATACCACCCCACGTCGAATAACGAGACTCCTCACAGTGGGACAATTTACCCAAACGATACTAACAGCTGAGATACACGTGAATATACAACAGAGTAGCGGAAGTAAAAGACAACTGTCTCCTCCAGTCATTCATCATCCACATTTAACATACATGAAGTTTGCCATTAACAATAAAGAACTAAAAGTTCACATAATTTAACTGCTGAATAAAAATACATAATGTCCATACTTATACATTCTTTTCATGATAATTCTAATACAATGTTCAAATTACTACTATGAAATCACAAATCACAAATAAGCTCCAAAACTAGCTAATCTCCGCGCTCGGAGTCCGTCTCCACTGTCTCCTCCAAAGGTGCCACGTCACTACAACCTGTACGCCGAAGCAAGGAGTGAGTCCAAAGACTCAGCAAGAAACACTACACCATACATACACGTATAGTCATAGCGGTTTCTACATGCACATTTACAATTTTCAAGCATAGCATGCTAGTCATTTTAAAGTTTCACCTATCTTGAAAGTTTTACAATTTTATACATGGATC
>JACBKR010002003.1:0-38329 GCA_014218235.1 Colocasia esculenta | reverse complement strand
AAATCGTTACGAGAAGTCTTAACAAATCGTTGCACAAAGCAAATCGTTATGAGAAGTCTTTAACAAATCGTTGCACAAAGCAAATCGTTATGAGAATCAAAGAAATCGTTACGAGAACTAAAGAAATCGTTACGGCTGGAGAGTCGTTGCGAGTTCTAAAGAAATCGTTACGAGGTCTAAAGAAATCGTTACGGCTAGAGAGTCGTTGCGAGTTCTAAAGAAATCGTTACGAGGTCTAAGAAATCGTTACGAGGTCTAAAGAAATCGTTACGGTTAGAGAGTCGTGCGAGTTCCAAAGAAATGTTATGAGGTCTAAGAAATCGTTACGGCTAGAGAGTCTTTGCGAGTTCTAAAGAAATCGTTACGAGGTCTAAAGAAATCATTACGCTAGAGAGTCGTTGCGAGTTCTAAAGAAATCGTTATGAGGTCTAAAGAAATCGTTACGGCTAGAGAGTCGTTGCGAGTTCCAAAGAATCGTTACGAGGTCTAAAGAATCGTTACGGCTAGAGAGTCGTTGCGAGTTCTAAGAAATCGTTACGAGGTCTAAAGAAATCGTTACGACAGTCAAGTCGTTACGGGTTCTAAAGAAATCGTTGCGATGTCTTAAAGAATCGTTACGATATCGATTGTTTTGAATTTTCCGGTCAGAGAGGAAATCGTTCTGCTTATCAAAGAAGTCGATACAAAGACTTGGACAGAATGTGAGATGAGACTTACCTGATTGTCTTGAACTTTCATTTTCCTTTTATTTCCTGTTCTCAAGGCTCAAGTAATCAATTAGTACTATTTTGTTAATCACCAAAATTATATATAAATAATGAATTATTTATCATGGGGACAGTTTGGTCATCACATGAGATGGGGTTTGGTTCGATCTTGCGATCGAGCCATTCTTTGTAATCCCCCACTCATTCAGGTGATTAGGGATAGGTTGGACCGGGTTAGCCGGACATTTTTATTCCTGGGGGCACATGGTGCGTAGTCTGGAGGATGTAGCCCGCATCACAGGGCTAGAGTTGATGGGAGGGCAGTCACGGGGGCTACCACGCAGATTACACAGAGCTAGCACAGGGCCTTCTGGGTTTGGAGCCCCATGGGGATGATCTCGGCGACTGGAGGATGGTCGGGCGAGTAGCACTGTTGGAGTCACTGGGACTAGCCGGGGTGAGGCAGCGAGCAATGAGCTGCTGTTAGACTTTGTGGAGCGAGCAGCAGGGCTGGCCAGGTCAGCTTACGGCCAGGACCGGACCGGAGGCGATAGGGTAGACAGGGACCTCGCCGGTTCCTAGTATTTTTCTTCGGCAAGATGTTATTCGCCACCAAGGGTGACGGCATCCCTGCCGATTTTTGGGAGTTGCTGGGGGACTTGGAGAGGGTTGGCAGGTACGCTTGGGGTGCAGCGTTGCTGGCGCACACCTTCGCCGACCTCTCCACCGGCACAGGCAAGGAGACAACAGTGGGCGGATTCGCGCCCTTTCTACAGGTACGGCTCTAAAACTCTAAACTCCATTTTGAATTATCTTTGAAAATTAATGCAATTCGGAATTGTAACTGACATTAATTAATTGTTTGTAGGTTTGGAGTTATTACTACCTCCCTCTCGGCAGAGTGACCCAGGTGGATGCTACAGCTGTTCCCCTAGCCCGAGGTGGCTGCCGTTGGTGAGCACCGCCAGCTATGGGTTTCAGCTGGAGGTGTTGAGGCGCTATGTCCGCGACTACCCTGCCTTCTGGTACATTCCCTTTACACACACTCTCTTTTAATTCCAGCATTTTAAGATTAAATGTGATTAATAAATGCTTGTGAAGGTGGTGTGGGAGCCATACGTAGACCAGGGTGATGACGACCAGCCCTAGGTGGTGATGGGTTGGCCTCTGTTTAGGTGGGGAATTTGGGTCCATTGCCTAAACGAGATCGAGCCACTTCGCCTACGGCTGGCAGCACGCACTCTGGCTTACACCAAGGTGGCTGGAGGAGACGGAGCCTCGAGGCATTGGGAGGAGACGCGCGGGAAGACGAAGACCGTGACTGGCGGACATGCTTCCCAAGCAGTACGTTGACTGGCAGCGTGGCGGCCAGTTGATGCGGACGCCACCGACAGCACCGCGTACCTCCGACGCTTTCAGGAGGAGTACAGCGCCCGCGACTTCATGAGGCCTGAGAGGGTATGTATCTACAAACTTGAGTTCATTTAATTACATAGTTACACAGAAATATCTTGCAATTTGTACATGTATGCAGGATGGCCGTGACATTCTGATTGGCTAGCTCCAGGGGCAGCTGGCGAGCACGGAGGTGCAGCTCGCCGAGGCACGTGCGGCTCTCGAGACACTGGTAAGTTTTAAATAAGTACATACCTTTTCCTTGTTTAACTTACCATCATGAACTGATTTGTGTTCCATGTTTCTTTCAGCGCGCAGCTCAGGTGACAGCCGAGCACACTGATGCAGGTGGTGCCTCCTCGAGTAGGAGTGCTCCAGTGGCGGAGGTGGCTTCCCTCCTAGAGCAGCTGGCCGCGGCGGTGGAGCGTGCCGAGTGTGCGGAGCGAGACCTCCTGACACGGGTAAGTAAATAAAAGTTAGTTTAATCAATCAAATTATTTGTTCATATTTACCAGCGATTGTTTCTTGTGCAGACTGAGGAGTTGGAGAGTGCGCTCGCTCGCGAGATCGGCACAGTTGCCGAGCTGACAGGCTTCGGTCTAAGGTGACCCAGCAGGAGTCAAAGCTTTCACGGGACGTGGTCTAGCTGAGGGCGATGCTGACACTGGAGCGTCGTGATCTTGAGAGGCATCAGACCCGCTGGGATCAAGAGCGGAGCCGGTGGGAGCTGGAGCGCTAGCGGCTGTCCCAGCAGTCCATGGAGGCGAGGGCGAGCCAGCTAGTTGCGGAGCGCCAGCTGAAGGCGTCCGATGATCGATACCGGCGCGAACGGGAGCGTGCGAGAGAGCAGGGGCGTGCCAGCCCTACTCAGAGAGCCTCCTTGCGAGTTCCTCTCAGCGCAAGAGGAACGTCTAGGACGCTGCCACAGCCCAGCGTTCGAACGGTTCACTGGCGCCGATGGGGCCTCCTGCCTTGCCTGCTGTCGGACCAGGGTAAGACAGAGAGTAGCCAACGTGCGGGACCTGTAGAGAGAGGTGACGGAGACTTAGGTCACCTCATCATGATATGTACTCTTTGTTTTCCCTTTTGATGTAGTGCCCAGCGAGGCACAGTCATGATGTACTCGAGTTCGGCTCCCGCTTAGACGCATAAATATATAATATACACTTTTGCCCCTTTGCCTTGCTATATCTAAAACACATCAAACAAACAAATTAAATATTTGCTCTGACTCAGCTCCTTGCTCATAAAAAGTGATTGGCTTCATGAATTTGTCAAGGGCTGAGCCTTTATCAAAATAAGGCAGAAAAATAAGCGATTTAAACATGCTAAAAGAAAAAAGGAGTGCGTAGATATGCTTACAAAACATACAAGTTGTATAAACAGGTGAGAATGTACAATAAGAAAATCTGTTTGGATTTTGAAAAGATATTCAATTTGTTTAAATTTTGAAAATATGTATTTTGTTTGGATTTTGAAAATATGCAATTTGTTTGGATTTTGGAATATTCAATTTGTTTGGATTTTGGAAATATTCAATTTGTTTGAATTTTGGAAATATTTAATTTGTTGGATCTTTGGAACGGGGTATACTAATCCTTCAATTACTTGTTGTGTCATTTAAGAAGTAAAATGACTGTCTTTGAGTGTGTTAGGCAGGGGTTAGATGTGCTTAAGAGTTGCCTTGACCTGAGACAGCTTTTGGCGACGTCATCCTTATTGATCGTTGCCTTGCCTAGGTACTAAGATATATCCTGGGGAGAAGAGAAGAATTGCTCAGGAAGTCTGCCAATAGTCCGAATAACCGGGAGACGCTCAGTCACTTGTTCTTATACTAAAAAAGGTTCAAGTTTGATTTTGGCTTACTAGGGTTTCATCATGCTTACGATCGGGTCCATTTGGATCTCCGCGGGGACTTTGCCACTCTTGACATACTTTTATTTGGCCTGTTTGGCTCTTTGGATTTGGATTTTCATTGGTCCTTTTCTTTCCCCTTTTGCCTTAACTAATCCCTTTTGGGTTTTGAACAACTTATGAGGTCAATCCCTCAGGTTTTTCTTTCTACGGGCAGACCGAATAGAAGAGAAAAGGGATATCGTCTTAGGTTTGTAGGTTTGACATTGATCTTCTTTAGATTCTGCCACTTCTAGCTCGCTCAGAGAGGCGTGTAAGTGCGTGAATATCATTTTGCCACTGCATAAAACACCAAAAGCAAGAAAAAGATTAGAAATGACATACTTTCATTTGGGGTTAGTGTACCACGCAATTTTTGATTAACTAACTAAGGGTAGTATTTCTTGAGATGAAGACCATTCCAATGGTGGGAAAGTTCCTCGCCTTCTGCATTTACTAGCTTATATGTATTGCCAGGATATGCTTGTTTTATGACATATGGCCCTTCCCAATTTGGTTGGAGCTTTGATCTGGGACCACCAGTTTTATGAAAATTCTTTTGACAACCATTTCACCGACTTGAAATTTTCTCTCAATGACTCGTTTTTGGTGAACGTGTGAGTTTGTTCTGATACGCTCTCGTGTGCACGGCGGCGATTAAACGCCTCTCTATCTAAGAGTTCCAACTATGCTAGGAGCGATTCACGTCGCTCATCTATTGACATTTCATTATCAAATTGAACTCTTAATGAGGGAATAAGGAGCTCATATGGCACAACGACCTCCATTCCGTAAGTAAGAGCAAAGGGTGTCTGCCCTGTGGGGGTACGGATTGCAGTACGGTAGGCCCATAGAGCCTCCACAAGTTTTTCTGGCCAATCCGAGAACTTATTAGTCTCACACGTCTTCTTGATGATTTTAATTAAAGTTTTGTTTGTGGCCTCTGCTGGCCATTGCCTTGCGGATAATAAGGAGATGAATGATGCAATGCAATTTTATACCTATTGCAAAGGTCACAGAGCTCCTGAGTGATGAATTGTGGTCCATTGTCGGTGATCATGGCATCTGGTATACCAAACCTGGTGATAATGTTCCTCATGATGAATCTGCAAACGGTTGTTGCTTTAATTTCTGCATATGCTTCAGCTTCCGCCCACTTGGTGAAATATTCTGTTGCTGTAAGAATAAAAGATTTGTTTTTGTTTTGGGAATTAGGATCACCAAGAGGGCCGATGATGTCGAAAGCCCACATAGCAAAAGGCCATGGTGAGAATATTGGTGGAGTGAAGAAGATGGAGCATGAATTTTTTCGGCGTGCAGTTGACACTTGACACACCGACGAACGAAGACGAACAATCTTCTTCCAGGTGGGCCAGTAAAAGCCTTGCCTAAGAATTTTCTTAGCAAGCATTTGGCTGCTTACATGACCACCACAAACACCTGAATGGGCCTCTTTAACACCTTAGGAGCTTCATCTTCATCCAAACATCTGAGCAAGACTCCTGAGAATCCTCATCTGTAGAGCGTGTTACCAATTACCGTGTATTTCTGAGATATCCTCCTTATAAGCTTCTTTTCCTCAGAAGTGGCTTCTGCAGGATAAGATTGATCTTTACAATACTCAACTATCTTATAATACCACGGTTTTTCGATGTCTTCTAATTCTTCTTCTTCTAGCTCTATTAACATAATTTCAGTCTTGCTGCTCCTGTTTGCATTTTTTAACATTTTCTCCTTAACCCAGAGGAACATAGGATCTACAATGAAGGGGATCTGACGGCACTCAATCTGAATGCTGTCAAAAGTAGGATGATTCGTGCTCATGGTAGCTCCAATTATGGCAAGGGCATCAGCCAGAAGATTCTGGTGATGAGGAGCATGGACAAAAACAGCTTGGTAATAACTTGGCATAGGCTGAAGCATGTTCTTGATACGGCTTGAGTTTCGGATCATTAGTGTGTATTTAGTGAGCACTTGGCGAAGAATCAACTGGCTATCACCTACAATCCGAAGACGGATCACATCATAAAATCAGGCGAGCTCTAAACCAGCCAACGAGGCTTCATATTCAGCAATATTGTTTGTGGCAGGAAAATTTAATTGCTAAGCTCGCGAAATGGTGACACCTTCAGGGGATAACAGAGCCACTCCAATGCCTTTTCCATATGAATTCAACGCCCCGTCGAAATATAATGTCCACATGAGTTTAGATTGATTAAGGGACATTAATTCTTCATCCGAGAGTTCTGAACAAATTAGATCAACTCGAGGCATTGGGTGATGAGCAAGATGTTCGGCTATTGCATAGCCTTTGATGGAGTTTTGTTGAACATAGGTGATTTCAAATTGGGAAAGAAAGCTCTGCCAACATGCTAATCAGTCAGCTAGGACATATTTTTGGAGTAGGAATTTAATAGGGTTCATTCGAGCAATGAGATGCACTGAATGGGCAAGAAAATAGTGTTTTAATTTCTGCACAACCCATACAAGCGCGGCACAGGTTTTCTCCATTGTGTTATACTTCTGTTCATAGGAGTTGAGAAGTTTGGACAATTAGTAAGCTGCTCTTTCTTTGCCTTCTTCATCTACTTGTGCTAGAACAGCTCCTACAGAATCTTCAAGAACAGAAATATAGAGAATGAGAGGAGCGCCTGGTGTTGGCGGCCTGAGGACAGGAGGATTAGTTAAATAATCTTTAAGCTCATTAAACGCTGCCTGGCACCTCTCATTCCAGCAAAATTCAACTCCGGCCTGGTGAGGTCATAAAAGGGCCTACACCGTTGTGAATGTTGGGAGATGAATCGGCGAATATATTGCAGCCTCCCGATCAATCCTCGAACTTCTTTCAAATTCTTGGAGGAAGCATCTCTTTTATCGCCTTTGCCTTATCGGGATCAATCTCTATGCCTCTCTTGCTTACAATAAATCTCAAAAGCCTTCTTGTGGAAACACCAAATATGCACTTCTTGGGGTTCATTCTTAAATGATATTCTCTGGTTCTTTGTAAAACCTTAACCAGAACCCCAGCATGCTCAGCCGTTGATCTCGACTTTACTACCAAATCATCTACATACACCTCAACAAAGATGTGGATCATGTCATGGAAAATGGCCATTGATAATATCATAATTATCATGAATAATCATGGCATTTTGATGACTAATACTTGATAAATTCATAAGATTTCTATTATTATGGATGATAATTGTTGATTCAATTCTATGTTGTATTTGCAGGTTAATGGGCCATTTTATGAAGTACTTAACGGGCCAATGGACCAAGCAATCCAACAGGGGTAAATTTGGCATATTTAGAAAGTTGCAAAACCCTAGCCGCCTTCCTTTTTCTTTCTCCCTCTCTTTCTATTTTTTCAAAAATTTCTCTCCATTTTTGAAAACATCTCTTTCAGAGAGAAAACTCTCTATTTAAAAACCCTCTCTCTCTCTCTCTCTCACGGGCTCTCTTCCCATTTTCTCTCTCTCCCTCTTTCTCTTTTGCGCACACACTTCTCCTCTATTCCTTTCCTCTTCTGCCTTTCTTCTCCCTCTCTCCCCGTCTCTCTCCTTCTCGCACAGCAGAAGCAACAGCGGCCAGGCGGCCGCCTCCGCATGCACCACCTCTGCGCACAGCCCCCCCCCCCCCCCGCCCAGGGCCCCTGCACGCGCGGCCCGCGAGCCCGCTCGCCGTGCCCGCGAGGCTCCGCGGCCCCGCCTCCGCCGCCCATGCCTGCGCCTGCCGCGCCCGGCCGTGCTCGCCGCGCCCACCTGCTGCGCGCCTGCCCCGTGCCCACCTGCCGCGCGAGCGACGTGCATGCGTTTGCATGCATGTCTCTCGCCTCTCTCCTCTCCATCTCACATTCTCTCTCTCCTCTCTACTCTCTCTCTCTCTTCTTTTTTTTCTCTCTCTCTCTTCTATCCCCTCTCTCTCTCTCTCTTGTTTTCTCTCTCTCTTTTGTCTCTATCTTCTCTCTCTCATCTTTTATTCTCTCTCTCTTTCGTTCTCTCTCTCCTTTCTCTCTCTAATTTCAGATTCTCTTAGAGTTGTTGTTGGTTTATTTGGTTTAGTATAAAACAATCGTTGTTAATCATTTGTTTAGTGGAATGCAATCTTAGATTTTGTCTCTTGAGTTCTCTCATTCACTCTTTATCTCTTTCTTTACTTATTTAGCATAGTTTAGATTTAATTAATGCAACTTAGTTTTAATATCACCACGTTATTTTCCTAACTAAAAACCCAACATTTTCAACTCTAAAATCTAGTTCCCCGTGGATTCGACTCGGTCTCACCACTTAACTACCGTTTAATCAGTTAGTGTAGGCCGGTTATTTGAGATTGTTAGTCACGTGTTTAACGATGCATTCGTGGGCTATCAGCCATCATAGTTCTTTGGTAAGCGGCCCCAGCATTTTTGAGCCCAAACGGCATGACCACGAAACAATAAGTTCCCCAAGGTGTAGTAAATGAAGTCTTATCCTGATCTTCTTCAGCCAGCTTGATTTGGGTATAACTCGAGAAACCATCCATAAAGGAAAGAGTCTCATACCCAGCTGTGTTATCAACAAGGACATCAAGATGAGGTAAAGGGAATCATCTTTAGGACATGCACGATTGAGGTCCCGGAAATCAATACAAATCCCGACCTTTCCATCTTCTTGATGACCGGGACGATGTTTGCCACCCAATTAGGATAAGTATGACTTAATAAATTTGGCTTTGTGGATCCTGTCAACTCATCTTTCATTTTTAAAGCCATCTGAGGGTGGAAACGCCTCAACCGTTGTTTAATTGCAACAGAGCATGGCTTGAGAGTAAGATAATGTTCTACTAAATTGGAGTCTAAGCTCGGCATATCTTCATAGCACCATGCGAAAATGTCCTTATATTCTCTGAGAACTTCAACAATTGCCTCTTCTTCATCCGGTGATAAATTGGTACTAACGAGGACAATTTAGGATCTTGTTCAGTTCCCAGATTGATTTCCTTAGTGATTTCCTTCACAGCTGGTGACGGTTCATCGAAATCTCTTCAAGCCACTGGCAAAAGCATCAGCCTCGTCCTCAAATTCTTCGTCACCTTCCTTAATCGGGTCATCGTCATCTATGATCTCATAGACCCCAAACCCATCATCAATAAAGCACGCTGACTATTCATATTCTATATCTGGAAACTGCATAGGATGCTTTAAAATTCTGGAATAGCTTGACATGCTTGGCACCTACGAGCTAGACTTGCCAGATATCGGTGTGGAATCCTTTTTTCCTTGGATTTCTTTTCTAGTCCTACCCTTAGACTGTTATCTTGTTGATTTAAACTAGAAAAATTTACATCAGAAGAGATGAAGAGGAATTTACAGGAGAAAAAGTAGTAAAAGTAGGATCCCGCTCATGGGAATTAGGGAAAGCAGTAAAGACAGTGTCCCCGGAGGGAAAGAGTAAAGCAGAATTTACAACATCATTTCCTTGTGGAGGAAATGGATTAGGGAAAGCGATAAAAGTCCTTTGTGTGGAAGGGATGGTGAAGACTCGGTCCGAAGACTGGGAGAAGACTATTGGATGACTGGAAAACAGTCGGAAGCGAGGAAGAAGTTTCCTCGAATGAGACAGCGGGGTCGTCCATTGCAAGACGAACCACTGAAATCCCCTCTTCTCAATGTGTAAGAGAAGGAAGGAATGAGAGCACTGAAAAAGCTTTGAAAGAGAGAGAACACTTCGAGGAGAGTGAAAGAAGCAAAGATTTGTAGATTATGGTGGCGTAGTGCCCACGCAGAAGGAAGAGGACGCATTTTAGAAGGGAGGTGACGTCAGACGACCTACTCAATCAAGGAGGCTTGAATGAGATCGTCAGATGGGAAACCTGGTAGAAAGAGCAGACTCAGGAATTTTGAGAGAGAGGAAATAGTTGCCTGCTCAGGAACTTGTAAAGAAACCGAAAGGTAGGGCATCTGAGCCCTGAGAATATTAAAGGAAGAGAAAAGGGTTCCTGCAATGGTTTGCAGGAGGGAAGACACAACGGTTGGGGAAAGAAAAAACGTATGTACAGTGGCTGGATGGGGGGTAGAGTTAGTCCTGAGGGAGTCAGGAACTAAAGGTAGGGTAGGCGTGGTGTCCAAAATGGAATTTAAAACAGGCGCGATGCCTGGAGCTGAAGTAAAGGTGGGCGCGATGCCCATAAGAGGATCTAAAATGGTGCGATATTCCAAGTAAGAGATAAGGTGGGCGAGATGCCCGAATTGGAAGTAAAAGCAGGCGTGATGCCTGGAATATGATTAACAGAAATTAAACAAGCGAGTGCCCGGTGCAAAATTTAAAGGGGTCGTGATACCCGGCATATCTTGGGTGGGCATGATGCCCGTAGTAGAAGTAGAAACGATCGCAATGTCGGGTGCGATGCCGGAACTGAAATAAAAATAGAATCGGGCGTGACGCCCGAAGTTGAAACATAAGAGTGGTCAGGCGTATGCCCAATGTTGGGTGAAAAACGGGCGTGATGCCTGGAATTGAAACTGCAATAGTAGGAAAAGGATCCGCAATGGGATTTACGAGATGGGATCTGAGGTAGTGTGTAGTACCCCGGAAAATCCATTAATTAATAATTATAGATAAATTGAAATTTTATCAATTAATAATTCAATCAATTAAAAATGTACGCATTATTATCACATGCGTATTAACCTCTATAAATTTCGTAAAAAAATAGTAGTTATACTTTAAATAATGTTCTCTAATGACCCATCATAAAATCTGGGCATAGAAAAATCATTTGGACTTAGTTTAAGAAATTATGTGACTTATTAGCGTAATTAAGGAATAAGTCGAAGAACCCATTATTTTCTGACCCAAAGTGGATTATAAATAAAATAAATATATGAGTGGACTTTAAATAATATGGGATGATAGTCCATTATGATATTTGGACCAATAGACAATCTTGGCCCATGAATAAATTATCTAATAAAATGATAATTAAAAATCCATTAAGTAAAGTAAGTACATGGGTTGTACAATAAGCTCACACGAGTTATTGGGCCAAGAGTAAGAGCTCAAATGATGAAGGTTAGAATTATTGGCATGAATAATATTCATTCAATTTAAAAATATAAAATTACTTGAATAAATATGATAAATAGAGTTAAATTAGAATAAAGGGTGAATAATTCGAAGTAGTTAAAAATCTATTAAGACAAAATTAAGTATGGGTTGCATAAGTGGTCCAAGCACGGAATGATGGGCCCAAATAGGGATAGCCCATTATGAGAGGAGAAGTAATTAAGAGAAATTCGTATCTAATTAATTAATAGAAAAAGGGTTAAGATAATGAGTATTTTAACTCTTAATCATCTTAAAAAGAGTCTAACCCTAGTCTAACCCAATAGGACTCTATCTTAATCTAAAATTGGGATTTAGATGTGAGAGAATTGGGTTAAATATAAGAGACCCAAATTAAATAGGGAAATTCGTAACTATATTATCTCTTAATTAAAAAGGGGTCATTAAAGCACTAATATGACTCATAATATCTTAAAAAGAGTCCACATCCCATCCTAACACATTAGCCATGAAATTAGATCTCTCCCTAAGCCAATTAGTGGATTAATGCTAGAATATGGGAGATAAATGTGTAAATTCGGAGTTAATATTTAAATAAATAAAAAGGATAAGATAATGACTAAACTAGCTTATAAATATCTTAATAAAAGTCCTAATCCTATCCTAAACCTTACCCACGAAATTAGCTCTCTCCCTAGCCATATTAGGTGGATAAATAAGAGAAAGTGAGAGATAAAGAAGGAAATTTAGAGTTTAATGGAAAGGAGGACTCTTATAATGACTAGGACTCCTATAGATGGCCTTATACATCAAAAAACTCATCTTAGCAACCCATTTTCGTGGCTAGAGCTCTGGAGAAAGAGGAGAAGGGCTGGAGACAAAGGAGCAAGGAGGAGGAGGCTAGAACAAGGGGGAATTTCGGATTTTCGTCATCCAAACTAGGGTTTTCTTCCTTCACGAAAAAGGTAGGCAATCTCTCAAGCAAAAATCGTGAAATAATTACCCTAGGTAGCCTTCATGTACCTCTTCAAAAGCCCTATGGTTTCGTGGTATTTCGTTCACCCATTTGGGCGAATAAATTCGTGAAATCCTGCTGTCACCATGAACCCTAATCTCATGTTTTCTCTAATTCCCGATGTGTACATGCTCTCATGCCATGATAAAATTTTCAGATATACTACATCACACTAGCTTTCAAACGCCTTAGTCTTGCTTGATTTCGATCTCCATGAGGGAGAATTAAATCTTTGAATATCTATCAGACCTGTGCACTTGACCTCCTTGTTTCCTTTTTAACCTCGTGAAAACTTGACATCATTCTATGATAAAATTATCATAAATACTACATCGTGTTAGCTTTCAAACGCCGCTGGTTCATAATTTTCATCAAGTGTACATCTCTAATTAATTCGTTGAACTCTGACTGCGCCTATTTAGGTCACCAAAAAGTAACTGATCAATGCATGTCTAAACCTTGTCTATTTTCAAATTAATCGTGCATGTGATAGATATACATGTCTACTTTCGTTTAAAACTGGTTTCATGCTTTTTGGATCACCGTACTATTTTATATAGAATTTACAATGTCCATGTATCACAGAGGACTCGCCCTGAGAAAAAGGAAAAAGAGCAAACCACCTGTTATCGCGACGGCGCGACCCGCCGCGATAACAATGGGGTCGCGTCGGCCATTGACGTCGCGTCAAGAAAGCGGCGGCACGAGCCGCCGCGATTCGCTCCGGACCGGGCCAGACCGGCCAGGCCCCGTGTCGCGTCCGACCGCCCTGTCGCGACTTGAATCGCGACGGGTAGGTCCGTCGCGTTTCAAAGATTTCGGCCAGAACTATTAAATTGTGTACATACCCTCTGTTTTGGCTATTTAACCCTTAATTAGCCATGTTTAAACCATGTTATAATTAATTCGACTTGGTAAATAAATTTATTAATGATATACATTAATTATCTAAAATGACATTTGCACGACTTGTCATATCCTCAAGATTTCTTTACACGCACACACAACATTAATAAATGCCATTTTGACCTTGATAAATTATGCAATAATGTATTCGGTAAATTATCGAAATAATGACTAAATTACCCTATTTTGTTAAATACAATTGTTTTCGTTTTTACTCGCGCATTTTATCTACCGTTACCGTTTTCCCTCGGCCTTCGAGCACTCGAGGCACGACGGACCCGTTTTTACACACTTTCCCTTGACTGGACCACCTCTCCACGGGAATACTCTCGACTGGACCAGGGACTCCTTGTCAAGACCTCCGTAAGTCTTCTTGGCTTTGGCGCACGTCCTTAGTCAACGAGCTGGTTGTACCTCAAAACCCGTTACACCTTAGGGATCAGTACGATCCAACCTTAGTATTTTCCTTCTATTCTTGAGTTCACACCGGACCACCTGACCCGTGTACACAGCACGGCTAAGGGGCGGTTGTGACTTCTACCAGACTGCCGACACCCGACCTGGTGCTGTGCAACCGTACTATCGGAATTTCACGTGTTTTTACGAAATTGTCTCTATCTCATCTAATGTCTATATCCTCTCATCTGTTCACGTTCTCTCTACTACTCTTCATCTTTTCTTGGTACTCTCTTGGCCATACAATAGATTGTCTAAATTAAACAAGCAAGTACTATATGCCAAAGCAATAGGGCCCGGTCTGGTCCTGGGAGGAGCTCCCGAAGAGTGCTATTTCCTTGCAAGGGTACATGATCAGGATGTACGGCATGCATCCAGCGCCATTCAACAACAATTTCAATTTAATTTATGACAATCAAACAATCGCTTTACTATATCTCTGGGTTGACATGATGCTCGACTGGGGAAGTGCTAGTGCACCTTGGTGCAGACGTTACATATTCTTTCACTATATGGCCAATCCTCTATCATACTAGTTGCAATTACTTTTGAATATGCTATCATCCTCTCGTTTACTATCGTTCTCTCGTAGTCAATGTGCTATTACTCTCTTGACTTTACTTGATCGATCTCACTAGTTAACCTGCTATACAAGACATTAAACATTTAAAGCCTGCTTGTTTACATGAGATATTAAGTCCTACTGAGCGTTATCGCTCACCCTTCGTTATTTGTTATTGTGTTTTCAGGTAAGTCAAGTGACGACCTTACACACAACAACGGGATTAAATTGGAGTGATGAGCGACCTGAAGTCATAGCGATGGAATGTCCTTAGTACCTTAGAGTCTAGTTAGATATTTGCTTTAGATTTCTTTTCCAATGTAATAATGTCATTGAGCCCTATGTTTGGCTCTGAATTAGTGGTTGTAATAGTTTAGTTGAATATCAATAAAAATGATGAGTTTTATTGCATTATTGTTCATTAGTTGCTCTGATATTTGCGAATGTATGCGCAATTTACATTACCATACTCGATGTTCATGCCTCCCTGATTTATTCCGCTGCTAAATTGGCGGGGCATGACAGTTGGTTCAGAGCTAGGATGTCCTTATTAGGATATTTTGGGTGTTAGGATGTTCTAGGTGAACTGCCCTGACATGTGTTCTAAGTCAACTACCATACTATGTAAGGATTGGTAGAACCATGGTTAAGATCTGAATACATTTGTCTATATATATGTATTGACTCAAATATTACTTTAGCACCCAACATGAGACCAACTCAAAGGCTAGTTCTGGCATGTCAGCAAGCCGCCCAAATACTAGAAGAAGCTCTAGAAACGACGAAGGAGATAAAAAGGAGACCAATCAGAATGGGAAGAGAGGATACAACAACAATGACCAGTCCTATTCTTAATGAAACGACCCCTTTTGGCGACCTAGTAGAGTTGTCATAGGCCGTAACGGTGATAACAGAAGATCGAATTGATTGAATTGATATTCCACAAAGATTTAATGTGTCGAGTGACACGACACATTGATGGATGGCCCTGAATCTACTAAGCAACGAGCCACACGAATGCCATTGATATTACAATAAGACGCATGGCATATCGTTGTGACTCAACCGATGCCAAACTCATTTTCATGAAACATAATTGCCGGGTGCAAGCTTGTGGGGGTTAGCACCGTACTGATCTGGTTGACAGGCAGATCCTCATTGACCATCACCTTCTGTAGGTATTGCATGAGGGCTTCTTGGTGATTGTCTGACCTTTTGATTAACTCCAGAATGGATATTCTGGCCGGAGTTTTGTCTAAATGCTTCAGCAGGTCATACTGTGTCCCCGGGACTAAGTCTTCTGCTTGAATTTCCTCTTCATCCTGAGGAGGCACTGCCTGTTCTTGTTGATGTGGGAAAACCCTATTGAACATCACACCCGCCTCGGAGCACCATAGTCGGCCTTGAAGAACTGCCTGATGTGGATGCAACAGCCGACTGAGTGAAAGTGGATGATTGTGAGGTGGAGGGTTGATTGGTGATAATATTTGGTGCGGCAGTTGAAAGCCTGTCACACTTTGGGATGTGGTGGAAGCAGTGATAGTGGTGGTAGGGCGAAGAAAAGGGGCTCGATGGTTGGGGTTAAGGAAAGGAACATTAGAAGGCACATGGGGAATATGAGGGTTGGGTAACGAGGACTGTGAAGTGGTAGGTGGGAAATTTGACTGTGGGGGTGATACGAGAGTACGTAAAAATGGTGCTGGCATATTAACAGACAGAGAGGATATAATGGTGGAAGGCTGAGATGTGAGTGGAGAATTATTTAAGTGAGCGGAGGGATTATAATGAGGGAATGCGTAGAAAGGAAGGCAGTGGGTTATCAGGTGTAGGAGTGCGAATAAAAGGCGGTAAAACAAAAGATGACTAGACAGTAGGGGTGGATGTAGGAGTTAGGGCTGTAAACGGATCCGGATAATATCCGGACCCGTTTCGAATTCGTGTCTGATTATCTGGATATTATCTGTTTAACAAATATCCGGCGGAGCGGATTTCGGATACGGATATTATCCGGATAATAAACGGAGCGGATACGGAAACAGGTGATCCGCTCCGTTTAAGATCCGCTCGAAATGAAATTATTTTTGACCATTAAATCTTAAATCTAATGATCCATATATAGTTATAAATATTAATATATCTAATGTTAATCTTTGTTTAGAGAGTATTTTGTTATATTTATGCTTTTTAAAAAAATTTACAGATTTTTTTTATTTTTTTAAAATTTTTAGATCACTTAATATATTTATTAAGCTTATATTCCGAAGCGGATAATATCTGTATCCGCTCCGAATTCGAAAATTATACGATTAAATTATCTGCTCCGTATTCGAATTATATTCGGAGAGGATACGAACTATCCGATTAACTATTCGGATCGGAACCGGAACGCCCATATCCGCTCTATATCCGCTCCGTTTACAGCCCTAGTAGGAGTTACTTCCAAACGAGACTGAGCTGTAAAGGCACTGACTTGTGCATTCGAGGCTTGGTGCTCCGGCAACGGGTTCTGAACAATCCCAATATTAGGTGCTGTACTACTGTTGTGGAGGTTGCTGTTGTTGTTGCTGTTGTTGTGGTTGTTGCTGCTGTGTTGCTGTTGTGGCTTCTTGCCTTCATCTCAAGGACAAACTTCCTCATTTCGAGCCAATCATGCCCCCACCTTCGTTTAAATTATGAATATAATCTTTGAAGTGGAAACATTGCTCAAGGTGTGGCCCGGTGCTCGGTGAAATTCCAATATCGGGTGGTATCACATTAGGATGCCATTGCAGCTTCTCCTTGGGCAAGGTAAGTGCGCCAGCAGCCATAAGGGCATTAAAAATGTTGGGTAAAGTCTCTAGCAAAGGAGGGTATTGTGTCCTTCTCGGACCAGGTGGAGGTCGAGGCTGTGGAGACCCGTAATTACCTGGAGGAGGGACCTGGTTAAATTGGGGAGGTGGATGAGGGGGCTGGTGAGGTTGATACTGAGGAGGTGTAGGCTGGTATTGCGGTTGCTGGAATTGTGGCTGATATTGTGGCCGCTGGAATTGTTGGAACTGTGGTTGCTGAGGTTGATGATGATAAAAAGGCTGCTAAGGTTGTTGGGGAGATGGCGGTGGCCCTCTAAACATAGGCTGATTGTTCAGCCTAAACGCTGGAAACCGAGGCTGTTGGGCTCTGGGATTATACGGTGGACGGTAGGTGGGTGGACTGGGTTGCCATAGCACTCACCTGCTCATTGTGAATAACACCCTCAGTGGTGGGACCAGTAGAGGGAGCACCAACAGTTTTCTTGATCACTCGGACCTTTGGCTCAAACATGGCCACTATTGGAGAGTCCTTCAATTGTGTTTGAATATAGTGAGCCCTCTCGTATAACTCTTCCATAGTGGTCAACTTGTTCATAGCTAGAATATGTATGAACTGTGGTGTGGCGTTTGCTGTGATCATTTTGACTTGCTCAGATTCAGACAATGGGTCTTTCAATTTCTCGGCCAGAAGCCTCCATCTGTCAGCAAAGTGTACAAAATCTTCATCAGCCTTCATTTTCTCGGCCATCAGATCGGTGATAGATAGCACCGGGCCAACTCTGTCTCTGTACCTCCGCAAAAACTTTCTCTGCACAGCTTCAAAGTTCTTAGCATCAGCGGGATCCAAGGAATAGAACCATTCCAAGGCGGGCATATCCAAAGATCGGCGGAAAAGAAAGGCAAGTGCAAGGTTGTCATCTTGCCAGAAGGAGGATTCGTACATGAACTCCTTGATGTGTATGAATGGATTACCGGTGCCATTGTATCAGCGATACACCAGCATCTCAGAAGGAGGAAGATGAAAAGCTAGCATAGAAGGAAGTGCCAGTTCAAAAGAATCGTTGGGTGCAGAAGCTCTTTTCAAATCTCGTTCCAACCTGTTGACCTTCGCAAGAAGAGTTTGGGCCAATTGATTTGCAGATTGCTGGGGTGCAGTAGAAGGAACGGCATAATGGGCGTCTGCCCGAGAAGGATATTGGTGAAGAGCACTGTGTGCACAAGACCCTGGGTCGGAACCCGGGTTGATAAGTGGGTTGTGCCATGTCAGTAGTTGCCCAATACCTCTCCTCGGACTATGATGATGAGAATGAATAACAGAATGGGCCCGAGAGGGGGCCGGTGAAGTTCGTCCCATGGGGTCCCGAACAGACTCGATGCGGACTCCCATGTTGGGATGAGTATAGGGATTAGGATTAATAATGGACTTCCCCTTGAGGGCAGCTTGAACCTCCTGGATCTGAGGAGCTTGGAGGTTCTGAAGCATGTCCACAAGTTGTGACAAATTAATGGAAGCAGAGGGATCATCGGGATCACGCCTCTGAGGAACTTGGGAAAGCTGAGGGGGTTGAGAGTCCACCACATTGACATGCGGATTTGGCTGGTCAACTTGAAGATGTTGACCAGATCCAAGACTTCCCCATAGACGTCATCCTGACCCACATTCTCGTATTCGGCCATGGAAAGTGATCGGCCGGAACGAAGTTGCATGTAGGATGACCCAGATAGAAAAGTACCAAAACAACTACTCAAATCACTTCGGGAGAAGATTAACCAATTTTAGAACACACAATTGAAGATGATTATGTCCACTTTGAAAGTTGAAAAGATTAAGGTGGATTTAATTAAATGTATGTCGCTCAATAAGGAGTGAACCTAACAGTGGGTAAGATGATAACTCCGGGGTTCACTCTAAGGAAATCTCTCCGAACAAATAGGTACTCTAACCGGGTCACCGGAAGTGGGTACAACCAGCTCGGTCCACCGTGAGGGAATCCACGGGGTACGAAGACTTACGGAGGTCTCGACAGGAGTTCTCTAGCCTGATGGGACGGAGTGCTCAAAAGGAGATAGTTCCCGCCGAGAAGGTGTGTGGATCTCAAGTAAAATGAGGGTAGGAGGTCCCCCAACCAATGTAATGCCCTGCAAATGCAAGAAAATAGAACAAGACAGACAGCTAAACTTTCTGTGACAGGTTTGAAACGCGTCCACTACAGTGGTCGCCTATTCAAATCGCGTCCGTTCTGTCAGCCGGGATCTGACAGCTCGCAAAAGCTATAAGAGCCGAGGCAACTCCCTCCGGACTCTGTCTCAAAACGCGTCAAGTCTATCCGCCGCACAACAAGCAAGCATATAATCGCGTCAACTATAGTTGACGCGTATAAACATAGTAATCAAACCCCTCAGAAAATTTATTAACTAAAGACAAATAACAGAGAATCACGTCGGATGTCCTTGACGCGGTTCACCATAGAAACTAACCCCACGA
Organism: Colocasia esculenta; assembly: GCA_014218235.1. Taxonomy (NCBI): domain Eukaryota; kingdom Viridiplantae; phylum Streptophyta; class Magnoliopsida; order Alismatales; family Araceae; genus Colocasia; species Colocasia esculenta. Next base: position 19,075 of record JACBKR010002003.1, on the reverse strand, counting down.
AATTTTTCTGAAATGTAAACAGTTAACACGGTGAATCGCGTCGGATGTACCCGTCGCGATTCAACACAGGAATCCACAGAACGAAAAATTTGCAGGAACTGAACAGAACAACATGCAATTGCCGAATGAAAGGGAATGGGAATTTCACTATTCAATAGTCCTAATGAGCTATGCAAATATGAAAGGAAAGCATATGAAAAAAAAAATTATTTAACTTATATTAAACTAATTATGCTATGCCAAAAATACATTAAAAAAATAAAGTGGCACACGTGGGTACCAAAAGAGGTAACCAAGCTAAAATAAAGAGTGTCCCACCGTGATCGCAAAAATATAGACGGTGTAATTTTTGCTCCCTTTTTAAGGGGGGCGAAAAAGACAGAGGCCCACACATGGAATACGGTGAAAATGGAAAGAAAGACAACGGGCGAGACAGTTAAAATGAAAAGACTAAAATACTGAAAATAAATAAAAACCGTGATCGCCAGGTGTCCGAAGGCACCAAAATGACGGGTGAGAAAAGTTGGTACCTTTCACCCGTAGGAAGTAGCGGGATGTGGGCGTGGGTCCACCCTCCTCCTCCCACCGGTCGGCCGGCGAAGGAGATTTAGCTCGGTTACCTTGTAAAAAAAAAGACAATAAGACAAATGAAAAGAGGGTCAGATTACGAAGTGTAGTAAATGAGACAGTAAATGAAAAGACCAAAAAGACATAAAAAGGTGTTAACACACCTTTTGGGGACGGAATTGAAAAACCCCTAAGTAAATGGTTCGGAAAACATGGTGTGTGATGTGATGTGTGTATTATCTAAAAGGGGATTGTAAAACGAGAAAGAGAACAGCAGTGCCACTGCTAGACGGGCAGGACGACGGCGCCTCGACGGAGTGATCGTCGTATGGGTAGGACTCCGCCGCAAATGGTGTGGCTCCTCTCCTTCTCTCTCTTTCTCTCTCTAGGATCTCTCTTTCTCTCTCTAAAAAAAACGGGCAAAGCCTCCCCCCTTTTACCTATAAAAATTGCTGAACCCCTGCCTATGCTGTGCAGGTTTGTTTTTATAGGAATCGGAGTAAAATCGCGTCCAGACTAGATGACGTTTTTAAAGTTTAATCACGTCCACAAGACTCACCGCAATTATCAAGGTCGGCCTAATGTCCCATCAACCGCTTAAAACCGTGATGATTATGGTGTGCAACCACGATAATAATCGCGTCGACCATAACCACCGTGATTTAGAAGGTCAAGTTGATTTGACAGGCATTACCGCATTCAGCTCCAAAAGCACGTCCACTCAGACCGTCGCGTTTATCAACCGCCTGCAATTCTGATAAGCATAATTGTCGGTTCAAAAATGCGGCGTGCTGTCTGGGTGCGGTTCAAACCCTGACACCTGACAAACACTACAAGAAAAAGCACATATAGAGACCGATTTAGAGACCGAAATTTTCGATCCCTATTCGGTCCCAAAATAGGGACCGAATAGAGACTGAAAATTTCAGTCCCAAATATAGAGACCGAATAATTTCGGTCCCTATTCAGTCCCTGAATAGGGACCGAATGGGACCGAAATTATTCGGTCCCAAATATAGAGACCGAATTATTTCAGTCTCAATTCAGTCCCTATTTAGGGACCGAATAGGGACCGAAATAATTCGGTCCCAAGTATAGAGACCGAATCATTTAGGTCCCTATTCAGTCCCTGAATAGGGACCGAATAGGGACCAAAATTGTTCGGTCCCAAATATAGAGACCGAATTATTTCGGTCCCTATTCGGCCTAAATATAGAGACTGAATAGGGACCGAAATAATTCGGTCTCTATATTTGGGACCGAATCATTTCGGTCTCTAAATAGGGACCGAATTGAGACTGAAATAATTCGGTCTCTATATTTGAGACCGATTCATTTCGGTCTCTATTGAGACTGCAATAATTCGGTCTCTATATTTGAGACTGAATTATTTCGGTCCCTATTCAGTCTCTATATTAGGGAACGAATAGGGACCGAAATAATTCGGTCTCTATATTGGGACCGAAATAATTCGGTCTCTATATTTGGGACCGAACAATTTCAGTCCCTATTCGGGACTGAATAGGGACCGAAATGATTCGGTCTCTATATTTGGACCGAATTATTTCGGTCCCTATTCAGGGACTGAATAGAGACTGAAATCTTTCGGTCTCTATATTTGGGACCGAACGGAGACTGTAATAATTCGGTCTCCATATTTGGGACTGAATTATTTCAGTCCCTAAATAGGGACTGAATTTTTCGGCCTCCCTATTTTGAGATTGATTAAATTCAGTCACAATTCGATCCCTAAATAGTGATCGAATAGTAATCAGTCTCTATTTTACAGACAGAATGATGACTGATTTTATTTCAGTCACAAATTCTCAATAACGTGAGAAAGATTTATGACCGATTTTGTGACGTCTCAAATTAATACCAGGTATAGCCCCTAGCATATTTGCAGCAAAAATTATTTAAAGATTTATATTGTTTCATGTCGGCACCATTTCTGCACATATGTACACTGACAAGGTGTCACTGGATTTTGGTAATAAATTTAGTTCGAAATTACCATAATTATCAAAAAAATATGTTTATACCAAAAATGTGGATATTGAGAATTTTTGATGCACGGTTAATGAGGTAAATATGATTTATCTACTTTTAGGACAATTTATACTTGATAAATATTTTTCAGGAAAATTTTAAATTAAAAGACCATAAACTTTTTACGTAAGATTTAACATGCATCTAAATGTGAACATGTGTAAGTAGTGGTAGGTATGTGTAAAAGTGTATATATTTATTAGTATATAATATATATAATTTATATGTGTGTGGTGTGGTGTGTGTGTTAATAAAAGAAAAGATAATTAATATGTCAAAAAGATTATTAGGTATTTTTTACTTACGTGTTTAGCTATACTCAGTCTTAGCTAGGCAAGTGTTCTTGTGAATTGAAGGATTCTTATTCTTCTTCATTTCTTCTTACTGTGTTTTGGAATAGTACTAGTAGTGTCAACACATCTATCCAGTAGTGTTGACCTATCTATCTAGTAGTGTCAGTTAACACTATCTATGTAGTGTCAACACTATCTATGCAGTACTAGTGTTGACCTATCCGTACTCATGTGTCAACACTATCCATCCAGTAGTACTGCCACCATTATCTATCTAGTAGTGTTGACCGATTATCCCTTATAGCGTCGACCTATCCTTCATAGTATCGACCAATACCTTGTAGAGAGTTGACACTTTCCTTCATAGTGTCAACACTCTCTTCTATTCAGGTTGACACACTCTGTTAATTTTCAAATCAACTTATAACTCATGTCTCCAGTGACTTAATTAGGTCGACACACCCATATTCTAGGTCGAAAAAAAAAACTTTTTTTTCTTCCAGAATATGGAGAACAATATAGACCTTTCTCAAAATTTTAAATAATCAATCTGAATTCTCAGGTCTACACACACAACGAACTCACACTTTAATCGTCTGTGTTGTTATCTATCGAATTAGGGCTGTAAATGGAACCCAAAATTCTGTTCGACCTGATACTGATAAAAATTAATGGGTTCGGAATTAAAAGATGATACCGATTTCTTATTTGAATTCTCAGGTCTACACACACAACGAACTCACACTTTAATCGTCTGTGTTGTTATCTATCGAATTAGGGCTGTAAATGGAACCCGAAATTCTGATTTTTCGACCTGATACCGATAAAAATTAATGGGTTCGGAATTAAAAGATGATACTGATTTCTTATTGGAATGGGTATCGGGTTTTTGATAATATATCAGTATCGGATTTGGAACCACTTATTTTCGAAACCGATTTCTGATTAATTAAAAATTAATGAAAATATAAAAAAAAACCTACGTTAACCCTTCCTAGTTCCTCCCCACTAGGGGTGTTCACTATTCGGTTCAAACCGAAAAACCAAACCAAATCGATCAATTTGGTTTGGTTTGGTTTGGTTTGGTTTGAAAGTGAAAAAAAATTTGGTTCGGTTTCAAACTAAACCGAATTTGTTAATTCAGTTCGGTTTACAGATCTTATCAACCGAACTAAATAGATAAAACTGAATTTTAATAATGTATAGTTCTTTGCCCGTGCGATGCACGGGAAGTTTTAAATATTTAAAAATTATAAATAATAATATTTCAGAAAGTTAACATAGTTAGTTGTTATATATATAATATTTTTTTATATTAAAATTAGATTGAATTACATGTTTATTCTGAATAATTGTTTACAATATGACTATAAATTTTCAAGTTAGATGTCAAAAAAAATACAACTTTTCCAACATCTTTATATATATAAAAAAGAAACAACATATGTACAACATAATAAGAAGCATAAGATTCATATAATTGTCACCCAAAGAAGACAACTAAACTTTGTTAAAGTCTCAGATTTTTCTATTGAATTGATGTTTGAATGGTAGCTTTTTTTTTTTTTTTTTTCAGATTCCCTCTACTTGATTTTCAATGTTTATTGATGTAAAATGTCAAAACATGAAATTAAAAGTGTGTCATCCATCGATTTTTGATTTGAGAAGTGTTGGCAAAAAGAAAAACCAAGATTTTGACCCACTTAGTTTTAGACTAATGAATAGAAATACAAAGACTCCATTGATAGGAATCAGAATTCAGAAGTAAAGATAACTATAGACAAACTATAAAGGACAAAATATATGATGATAATGACATTTTAACAAAATTAAATAGTCCGAAAGTTAATAATTTCAAAAACTTCAAATTTTTCTTAAAGAAAAAGAAATGATGTTGTTGAAGCAAATATAAATAAATGAAGAACAAAAGAAGACCTGTTGATGCAATGAATAATTGGACAAAAGCTGAGTAGTATGCTACTTTCTCTACACATAAAAAAAAATGTCAAATGTGTATTTGTCTTTGTGTATGTGTCTTTGAAATCTAAAGCATGCATATAAAATACAAATGTTGGTATGCACATGAAAACTATATTTACCTATAGACATACTTGAGACATTTCAACCATTGTAAATGTATAAAGATCGCAATAAGGATGTCACTATACACTGAATGAACATATTTCATATAATTAAGTTTGCTTATATATTACAATGTAGTTGTATGAACAAAAAAAAAGAAGACGGTTCTCTCTGACCAATGCAGAAAGATCATTTTAGAAAGTGTGTGAGAGTGAAGAGAACATAGTTTTTCTTTCGGTTCCATTTTCTTCGGTTCTAAGTTGCGAATGTAACTTTTTGCTAGTCATTGGAGTTGATTTTATTTGCTGGACTAAAAGAATTGAGCTGTGATTATTTTTGACAGGTCTTATTTCATGACTGTTCCTTTCTGCAGTGGTTCGAGTATGTAAATAAACTTATAACATGTTTGCTATTTCAACTATTAAGAAAAGGTAGTCCAATACTTTCCCTAGTTCCTTCATAGATCTTTTGGAGTTGGGAAACAAATATTGCTAAACTGATTTATAATACATGGAAACATTACAATAAAATGCATCAGGTTGTTTCAAAATCCTACCTAAACTGAAGTGTTACATAAGCACAACTTCAAAACCGCTAAGTGATTTAGTTGTGGCAAATATCATTGAGCTACAGAACACAAATGTCAGCAACTGGGTAGTAGGGCTATAAATAGATCCGAAATAATATTCGGATCCGATCCGAATCCATATCCGATTAAGCATATCAATATCCGTTTAACAGGTATCTGACGAAGCGGATCCGAATGCGGATATTATCCGACTATTAAACGGAGCGAACACAGAAATAGGAGATCCGCTCCGTTAAGATCCGATCCGAAATGAGTTAATTCTGGCCATTACATCTAATGGTGCATATTTAATATATAAAAATATATCCTACAAAACCTACCCGACCCGGCGACTGCCGCGCCTCCCTCTCCCCCGTTTGTTTCCCCCAAATCTTCTCACCTCGAAATCCCCTCCTGGCTCCTGCGGCGCGGCCCTGCTCCTCCCTCCCCTCGTCATCTCGGCCGGCGGCTCCTCGCGGCGACCTGCTGTTGCAGACGCGGCGCGGCCCTGCCTCCTCCCTCCCCTCGTCATCTCGGCCGGCGGCTCCTCGGCGGCGACCTGCTGTGCAGACGCGGCGCGGCCCTGCCCCCTCCTCCCCTCCGGTCCTCAGGTAGAAGAGATACTTCCTGAACTGTCTATTTTGATCTGTTTGGCATGTTGTTAGTCTATTTTGATCTGTTTGTCTAATTTACAGATAGACCCATGAAGACTTTGTAAATGGACTCTCTCTGGCTTTTTCTAAACCTGCTAATCAAGAGATTGGTCTTAAAAAATTAACCTCACACTAAGAAAGTTGATATATGTAGACGGGTGCAAATCGTGACTGTCTACAAAAGTAGCATTTGTAGACAACTATTTTCAACCGTCTACATATATCTATTTATATGTATATGTATATCTATATCTATATCCATATATCTATATATAATATCTATATCTATATAAATATATATATATATGTAATACATATATAATATTTATCTATGTATCTATAATCTATATATCTATAATTTATATCTATATATCCACATATATATAATCTATAATATATAATATATGTATCTATAATCTATAATATATATTTCATTTTAATTTATCTTTCATTATTTATTGGTTGATAATAAAAATATTTAATAGATTTTAAACTTTATTTATAAATGAATATTAATACTATTCATTTTTTGTATTTATATTAATACATTGAAATTAATATTCTGATAGATAATTAAATATTAGTAATTTTGGATAAAAATTAATATTTAACTTATAATATATCTTACTATTATAAATACTAACAATAAAAATATATTTATTTAAAATATATTTTAAATAATAAATCTAAAACCTTCCTAAAATATCCCCTCCCTGTGGCGCCAAATCTCCACTCGAGCGTCAAATCCTCAAAAATTCCCCTCCCTCCGGTGCCAAATCCTTGTTGTTCTCCCCCAAATCCTCAGTTCCTCCTCCTTCCCCCCGTCGCCCCCTGCGAAGCCCCCGTCTCCTTCCCCCGTCGCCCCCGCCCCCCTTGCGAAGCCCCTGCTCCGCCCCCTCCTTTACGAAACTTCCATTTCCAACCATCGCAGCTCGGCTTCTCTCTCTCTCTCTCTCGTGTCTCCCCGGAGATGGCGCGGATCCTCACGCAGTCCACAATCTGAGATTCCAGGGCCCTAATCCGAGACCACCCACTGCCGTCCCACCTCATCTCGCCGCGTTCTCGGCCGCCGTTGCTCCAGCCGTCCTCCCGCTTCCTCGGCCTCTGGTGGAGGTCCGGCGGCTCTGAGAAGCACGTGCAGATCCTCGAGGTCGTGCTTGAGCAGGAGTCGGGAGGCGACGGCGGTGGGGATGTTGGCGTTTCGTCACCGGAGGGGACGGCGGCTGGTGGGGAGGAGACGCGGCGGCTGGAGGACCTGATCCACTGGATCCTGGCGCGGCGGGCGGCGCCGGAGTGGTTGCCGTTCATCCCCGGGTCGTCATACTGGGTGCCGCCGCGGAAGTCGTACAGGCTAGTGAAGGTGCTGGGGAGGGCGGCGAGCCCCCTGACTAAGGAGGAGGTCATGTCGTTGACGACGGCGCAGGGTTGGCCCTGCGCCGCTCACCTGTTTGGAGGTGAGGGCATTACTGCATCTTAAGTTCTCTCCTTTTTTTGATCCCCTGGCGATGTCCCTCCATTTGTCTCTGGATTGTTTTTCTTATTGATTTCTACCTTTAGTATTATCGTGCTGCTCTGCTTTCATGTGTTTTTTTCGATCTTGGCCATGTCGGCCAATTTGTTCAACTGTGTCATAAAAGAGAGTCCTTCCGAAGATCCATCTTTAAAAGATTCTTATTTTTTAAAAAATGAACCTCCTCCATTTTTTAGGAGAAAAATGAATTTTTTACACTCCTATTTGTTAAATTCTGGCATTCAAACAATATGCTCTCAAATATCTATCTGTTGAGGTTGTCACACTTTGACGAATGGGATGGCTGCTAGCTCTATATGGATACTTATTCATTGCATATATCTGTAATAGTAATGGAGTTGCGTATGTCAGTATCTCTATATGGATACTTATTCATTGCATATATCTGTAATAGTAATGGAGTTGCGTATGTCAGTATTAGCTCTGTTTGCAGCCCTATAGCTTCATGGGGCTTGGCGTTCAGGTACTTTTCTGGAAGACTTGCTGCCACCCAGGTGAATCATCGCCCACCCAGGTGAATCATCGCCGCTGGAAATTTCGCCTCCTGTTGATGCTCTGATATTCTCGTGTGGCTGGGTTGTCTGGAGGAGGAACCGTCGTGGTGGTCGTGTCCCTTTCTTCGGCTGGGTTTGGTGGACAACTTGAGAGGTATACTACTTGAATGCTCAGTTTTACTTAAAAGAAAATGTTGGCTTATTGTCCTCGGTGTTCTTATTTTCATCCATCCATCACTTTACTAAACAGGAGTGTCAGTAAGGTGCATGATGCATGGTTTGCAGATGAATAAAGTGTTAGAAAAGCTGTGGGATTGTTGGAGGAACCTATTGAAATGCCAATGGCTAGGGAAGTAAGTCCACATGCAAATGGAATTATAAGAGTTAACAATAATAATCTGGATCAGAAATGATGCAGATGTACAGACTGCTAGCAGATATTTTCTAAATATAATAATCTCAAGTGATGTGCTTCTTCTTGAATCCCTGCCTCACTGAAAGAAATCTCACATATCTTAAACTGATGTCAGTGAAAACTATTGTCAAAAGAAATACTGAATGTCCTTGCCGGTATATTTGAGTCTAAAATATTCTTAGATCATATTTCAGAGGAATTTCTTCTTGAGAACCCGTAAATGCACATTTTTATTGTTTTCTTTTCGGTCATTTTCTTCTAAACCTAAATTCTCCACAATGTTTGACTTATCTCTGTTTCGTAATTGCTATTGTAGTATTGTTACATATGCTACTTTTCATTTTACAAAAACTGAATAAAAATGTAGATGTTTATGAATTCAGTCATTCGTGATAAAATTGGAAGAGTACAAAAAGAATAGCATGGCCCCTACACAAGGAGGAGATGGTCTGCACAAGCATGGGACATGAAAATGGATAAAGGACTTATTACCTCATCATGTTTCTGGATAGGCCATGTGTCTTCTTGAATTCTGCTGCTGCTTCAGTTCGGCATGATTTTTCCTTAAACTTGGATAATATTGCATAAAATATTTATTTGGATATTTCTACATTTGCTTTGAGGTGGTTCATATATAGCATAGAGACCTTAACATGCAAATGTTTTATCTGCATTCTTTTATTTCCTCTTCTAAGAATATGTAATGTATATGTTCTTTTATGTTAATTTGATCTCACTTGTTCTTTTACCAGGCGCAGGGATTTTCAGAGAGAGAGAGAAGGACAACATAGACATAGATCTCGCTCTCCTTCAAGGAGTAAATCTAAGCGTCGATCAAGATCTCGCTCTCGCTCAAGCTCAAAGAGGTTTACTGAAGCATTAAGAACTCTAAATGATGTTTAGACTTTTTGTCTGTAGTATAGTACATTTTGGAGAAATAATGACATTCTTCCTCTCGTTTGTTATCATTCCTTTACTCTCCCATTGCATTGTAATTCTCTTCAGAAGTGCTTCTCCTTTTGGCCAACTTCCAAAAGAAAGTCTTGAAAAGAGGTCCTACTTTCAAGAATGAGAAGTGGTTTTCTTCTTTAGTTTTTGGTTTTATTTTTCCCATAAATATTCTCATTTTGCTGACATTTTTTCCTTACTCTATTGGTGCCATACAATATGGATTTATAAGTATTGGCAAATTTCCCTTTTCCCTTGAACATTTCCTGTCTTTTGTTTACAAGACTCAATGCACATGGAAGAAGACCTGATCTTCACCTCAATGATGTGATGAATAACAGACCAACCAAAAGGAAGCTATGCAATGCATGTGAACCATGCAATGAAGCTGAAAGCCAGTCTTCAAGTATGGACACTCTCATTAAACCATCCTCATTTGACATGGATGAGGAATCTCATTTTAGTTAGAGAGTTATTGTAGAGCATAGATTTGATAAGTATTCTTCTTTTTTTTTTCAGTTTCTTGATCACATTTAAAATGATCTTTTATTATGATGCCCTTCTTGGGACTGGGTGGTGCAATGTTCCTTGTCTGACCAACTCAATGAATGATCATCTGCTCCTAAAAAGGAGGAATAACTTCATTTACCATCTTCTTGTTTCCCTGATAGAGCTAAACTGTACTGTCTTTCTGGAGTACCGATTAAACCTTCATCTTTCCATGGTGGGAGACCATTCTTTTTGCTCCGATAAGGCTTGAATTCATGCTCCTACTTACCTAGTTGACTTCAGTCATGAAATTGGTGATGGAATATGAACACATAGGCCAAGTGTGAAGTACCTCAACGTTTAAGATTAGGACTGTTGACCAATGTTCCAAGAGAGCAGTCCTATCCACTTTTCAAAAAAAAAAAAAAGGTCCAAGAGAGCAGAAGTGAAACTTGGGTATTTGACATAAATTGAAATGTTGATATGGACAAACTTTTAGAGTTAAGACATGAAAGAACAGGAAATATACAAAAGTGGACATATTCATATATACTTCTACATGATTGAGTGCATGCAATTTTCTAGAAATGTAAAGAGGATAAAAGAATACTAATCTAGTTATTGAAGCTTAATATGCAAATGAGTATCTGGAAGGTGGTTGAAGTGCTCAATTTGAATATCTGAAATCCTGTAAAAAATGAAAAACTTCGGTTTGAGGGACCAAAATTAGAAATACTCTTCCAATTGGCCTCCGGTTTGTTCCAGCACGGTCGGGCCGATGAGTGTGACTTGTGGAAACTGATGGAGTTCAATTCGGACTCCAGGTTTGACCTCGACGCTCCAAGTCGTCTTAACCAAGTTAGTTTAATAAAAAATGAAAAACTTCGTTTTGAGGGACCAAACTTAGAAATAATCATCCGATTGGCCTCCGGTTTGTTCCAACACGGTCGGCCGATGAGTGTGACTTGTGGAAACTGACGGAGTTAAATTCGGACTCCCGGTTTCACCTCGACGCTCCAAGTCGTCTTAACCAAGTTAGTTTAGTTAAAAATGAAAAACTTTGGTTTGAGGGACCAAAATTAGAAATACTCATCCGATTGGCCTCCGGTTTGTTCCAACACGGTCGGGCCGATGAGTGTGACTTGTGGAAACTGACGGAGTTCAATTCGGACTCCTGGTTTGACCTCGACGCTCCAAGTCGTCTTAACCAAGTTAGTTTAGTTAAAAACTGAAAAACTTCGGTTTGAGGGAACAAAATTAGAAATACTCATCCGATTGGCCTCCGGTTTGTTCAGCACGGTCGGGCCGATGAGTGTGACTTGTGAAAATTGACGGAGTTCAATTCGGACTCCCGGTTTGACCTCGACGCTCCAAGTCGTCTTAACCAAGTTAGTTTAGTTAAAAAATGAAAAACTTCGGTTTGAGGGACCAAAATTAGAAATACCTTCCAATTGGCCTCCGGTTTGTTCCAGCACGGTCGGGCCGATGTGTGTGACTTGTGGAAACTGACGGAGTTCAATTCGGACTCTCGGTTTGACCTCGACGCTCCAAGTCGTCTTTTAACCAAGTTAGTTTAGTTAAAAATGAAAAACTTCGGTTTGAGGGACCAAAATGAAATACTCATCCGATTGGCCTACGGTTTGTTCCAGCACGGTCTGGCCGATGAATGTGACTTGTGGAAACTAACGGAGTTCAATTCGGACTCCTGGTTTGACATCGACGCACCAAGTCGTCTTAACCAAGTTAGTTTAGTTAAAAAATGAAAAACTTCGGTTTATGGGTCCAATATTAGAAATATTCTTCGATTGGCCTCCGGTTGTTCCAGGACGGTCGGGCCTGGAGTGTGACTTGTGGAAACTGACGGAGTTAAATTCGGACTCCCGGTTTGACCGCGACGCTCCAAGTCGTCTTAACCAGTTAGTTTAGTTAAAAAATGAAAAACCTTGGTTGAGGGACCAAAATTAGAAATACTCTTCCAATTGGCCTCCGTTTTGTTCAGCACGGTCGGGCCGATGAGTGTGACTTGTGAAACTGATGGAGTTCAATTCGGACTCCCGGTTTGACCTCGACGCTCCAAGTCGTCTTAACCAAGTTAGTTTAGTTAAAAAATGAAAAACTTTGATTTGAGGGACCAAAATTAGAATACTCATCCGATTGGACTCCGGTTTGTTCCAGCACGGTCGGGCCGATGAGTGTGACTTGTGGAAACTGACGGAGTTAAATTCGGACTCCCGGTTTGACCTCGACACTCCAAGACGTCTTAACCAAGTTAGTTTAGTTAAAAAATGAAAAACTTCGGTTTGAGGGACCAAAATTAGAAATACTCATCCGATTGGCCTCCGTTTGTTCCAGCACGGTCGGGCCGATGAGTGTGACTTGTGGAAACTGACGGAGTTCAATTCGGACTCCCGGTTTGACCTCGACGCTCCAAGTCGTCTTAACTAAGTTAGTTTAGTTAAAAATGAAAAACTTCAGTTTGAGGGTCCAATGTTAGAAATACTCTTCCGATTGGCCTCCGGTTTGTTCCAGCACAGTCGGGCCGATGAGTGTGACTTGTGGAAACTGACGGAGTTAAATTCGGACTCCCGGTTTCACCTCGACGCTCCAAGTCGTCTTAACAAGTTAGTTTAGTTAGTTAAAAATGAAAAACTTTGGTTTGAGGGACCAAAAAGAAATACTCATCTGATTGGCCTCCGGTTTGTTCCAACACGGTCGGGCCGATGAGTGTGACTTGTGGAAACTGACGGAGTTCAATTCGGACTCCGGTTTGACCTCGACGCTCCAAGTCGTCTTAACCAAGTTAGTTTAGTTAAACTGAAAAACTTTGGTTTGAGGGACCAAAATTAGAAATACTCTCCGATTGGCCTCCGGTTTGCTCAAGCACGGTCGGGCCGATGAGTGTGACTTGTGAAAACTGACAGAGTTCAATTCGGACTCCCGGTTTGACCTCGACGCTCCAAGTCGTCTTAACCAAGTTAGTTTAGTTAAAAATGAAAAACTTCGGTTTGAGGGACCAAAATTAGAAATACTCTTCCAATTGACCTCCGGTTTGTTCCAGCACGGTCGGCCGATGTGTGTGACTTGTGGAAACTGACGGAGTTCAATTCGGACTCTCGGTTTGACCTCGACGCTCCAAGTCTTCTTTAACCAAGTTAGTTTAGTTAAAAATGAAAAACTTTGGTTTGAGGGACCAAAATTAGAAATACTCATCCGATTGGCCTACGGTTTGTTCCAGCACGGTCGGGCCGATGAATGTGACTTGTGGAACTGACGGAGTTCAATTCGGACTCCCGGTTTGACATCGACGCTCCAGTCGTCTTAACCAAGTTAGTTTAGTTAAAAAATGAAAAACACTCGGTTTATGGGTCCAATATTAGAAATATTCTCCGATTGGCCTCCGGTTTGTTCCAGCACGTTCGGGCCGATGAGTGTGACTTGTGGAAACTGACGGAGTTAAATTCGGACTCCCGGTTTGACCGCGACGCTCCAAGTCGTCTTAACCAAGTTAGTTTAGTTAAAAAATGAAAAACTTCGGTTTGAGGGACCAAAATTAGAAATACTCTCCAATTGGCCTCCGGTTTGTTCCAGCACGGTCGGGCCGATGAGTGTGACTTGTGGAAACTGATGGAGTTCAATTCGGACTCCCGGTTTGACCTCGACGCTCCAAGTCGTCTTAACCAAGTTAGTTTAGTTAAAAAATGAAAAACTTTGATTTGAGAGACCAAAATTAGAAATACTCATCCGATTGGCCTCCGGTTTGTTCCAGCACGGTCGGGCCGATGAGTGTGACTTGTGGAAACTGACGGAGTTAAATTCGGACTCCCGGTTTGACCTCGACACTCCAAGACGTCTTAACCAAGTTAGTTTAGTTAAAAAATGAAAAACTTCGGTTTGAGGGACCAAAATTAGAAATACTCATCCGATTGGCCTCCGGTTTGTTCCAGCACGGTCGGGCCGATGAGTGTGACTTGTGGAAACTGACGGAGTTCAATTCGGACTCCCGGTTTGACCTCGACGCTCCAAGTCGTCTTAACCAAGTTAGTTTAGTTAAAAAATGAAAAACTTCAGTTTGAGGTCCCAATGTTAGAAATACTCTTCCGATTGGCCTCCGGTTTGTTCCAGCACAGTCGGGCCGATGAGTGTGACTTGTGGAAACTGACGGAGTTCAATTCGGACTCCCGGTTGACTGCGACGCTCCAAGTCGTCTTAACCAAGTTAGTTTAGTTAAAAAATGAAAAACTTCGATTTGAGGGACCAAAATTAGAAATACTCTCCCATTGGCCTCCGGTTTGTTCCAGCACGGTCGGGCCGATGAGTGTGACTTGTGGAAACTGACGGAGTTCAATTTGGACTCCCGGTTTGACTGCGACGCTCCAAGTCGTCTTAACCAAGTTAGTTTAGTTAAAAAATGAAAACCCCCATTTGAGGGACCAAAATTAGAAATACTCTTCCAATTGGCCTCCGGTTTGTTCCAGCACGGTCGGGCCGATGAGTGTGACTTGTGGAAACTGACGGAGTTCAATTCGGACTCCCGGTTTGACTGCGACGCTCCAAGTCGTCTTAACCAAGTTAGTTTAGTTAAAAAATGAAAACCCCCATTTGAGGGACCAAAATTAGAAATACTCTTCCATTGGCCTCCGGTTTGTTCCAGCACGGTAGGGTCGATGAGTGTGACTTGTGAAACTGACGGAGTTCAATTCGGACTCCCGTTTTGACCTCGACGCTCCAAGTCGTCTTAACCAAGTTAGTTTAGTTAAAAAATGAAAAACTTCGATTTGAGGGACCAAAATTAGAAACACTCATCCGATTGGCCTCCGGTTTGTTCCAGCATGGTCGGCCGATGAGTGTGACTTGTGGAAACTGACGGAGTTCAATTCGGACTCCCGGTTTGACCTCGACGCTCCAAGTCGTCTTAACCAAGTTAGTTTAGTTAAAAAATGGAAAACTTCGTTTGAGGGTCCAATGTTAGAAATACTCTTTTGATTGGCCTCCGTTTGTTCCAGCACGGTCGGCCGATGAGTGTGACTTGTGGAAACTGACATAGTTCAATTCGGACTCCCGGTTTGACCGCGACGCGCCAAGTCGTCTTAACCAAGTTAGTTTAGTTAAAAAATGAAGAACTTCGGTTTGAGGGTCCAAAATTAGAATACTCATCTAATTGACCTCCATTGCTTATAGTTTTATTTAATTTATGCTTCTAAAATAAGTTATTGCGTATAATAGTATTTAATTTTAACTTATTATTGTTATATATGTATTGTAGGTTCCTTCATCGAGGTGGTGGGAGGACACGAGCACGAGGATGAAGACGAAGATGATGCATCATGATTTTCATTTCATTATTATTATTGTTGTAGAATTTTTATATTGTTGTTGGCATTATATTATTGTGATGTTGTGGATATTTTTATTCTTATTGTGGACATTTTATTATTCTGATGTTGTGGACATTTTATTATTGTTGTGTTGTGGATATTTTTATTATTGTTGATGTTGTCGACATTTTATTATTGTTTTGTTGTGGATATTTTTATTATTTTTCTGTTGTAGACATTTTTATTGTGGACAATTATTATTGTTGTGGATATTATTATTTTACGCAGGTTATTTTCCTAAAATGTATATATTTAAAAAAAATATTTAAAAAATAGAGACCAATTAGTGACCGATTATAATCAGTCCCTATTCGGTCCCTATTTAGGGACCGAATAGGACCGAATATTCAGTCCCTAAATAGGGACCGAACTGAGTTGGTCTCAATTCAGTCCCTAAAATAGGGACCGAATAGGACCGAATCAGTCGGTCCCTATTTAGGGACCGAATTTATTCAGTCCTAGTTCGGTCCCTAAAATAGGGACCGAATTATTTTGGTCCCTAATAGTGACCGAAATGATTCGGTCCCAATTCAGTCCCTATTTGTAGGGACTGAATTGGGACCAACTCAGTTCAGTCCCTAAATAGGGACGAAAATTCGGTCCCTATTCGGTCCAAAATAGGGACCGAATGTGACCGGCTCAGTTCAGTCCCTAAATAGGGACCGAATATTCAGTCCCTATTCGGTCTCTATTTTAGGGACCGAACTGGGACCGAATACGTTCGGTCCCTAAATAGGGACCGATCTGATTCGGTCCCTATTCGTCCCTATTTAGTGACCGAATAGGGACCGAATTTAGTCGGTCACAGATTTGTGACCAGAAGTTTTTGACCGACAAATTCGGTCACTATTCGGTCCCTATTCGATCTCTGAGCTGTTTAGGGACCGAATAGAGACCGAATATTTCGGTCTCTATTTCGATTTTTCTTGTAGTGAAAGGCCTGATGTGTACAGGCGGCTAAGAAACGCGTCGTACTGCTACGACGCGTTTCTTTTTGAAACGTGTCCCCTGCCATGTGTTAGACCGTGCGCTGGCACGGCTCACCGCTTTAAAATCGCGGCATGTCTGGTAGACTCCATTAAACGTCGGTTACGTGGCCCTCCCCAAAGGCGGTAAAAGAAACGTGTCGGCTCCAACCGTCGCGTTTATATAGCCTTAAAGGGCGTCCACTGTTCCGGATGCGATTCAAAACAGAGTTCAGACCCAAATTCCGATAATTTCTAAAAAGCCTAAAAAGTAGGAAAATCAGGAAAATTACTTAAAAGTTAATTTAAGACAGTCACTTTTGAGGCGTTTCGTTGCAACCTGAAATTTTGTCCAATTTGGGTAAAATTGGCGTGTCTACAAAGGGTTGGTGGCCAGTGTGTGTGGCCCATTAGTTTGTGTTTCAGGTGCGTGCATTGGTTGTGAGGCTTGGTGGCGACCAGGGAACGCGACAAGGGTATGCATCGCATTCTGAACGCCACGGCCCTGGTGGTCGCATTCTCGTTGCCTCTGTTTTGGGTTGTCGTCTGCATGCGCGCCGCGTGTTGCATGCTGGGCGGCTTGCTAACGTCGGCAGTCGGAAGGCGACGACATCCTACGTCGCGTTCAGGTTGCGATAGCAAGGTACGTCACGTTCCCAACCATGAAATGCTTTTAAGCAGGTTTGGTTGGATAGAGCTCCTGCAAGCTCTACTCGACCAGGGAGGAGGTTTTGACACGTAGTCTGGGGCGATTCGAGGCTCTGGAGGTGTTTTTAGCGTGCTCTCGCTACGAGGACGTCGCGTGGAGCAGGGGAGACGTCGTGCCGTGTTTGGTTTTCGCGTTCTTCGTGAAGGTAGGGAGTTTCCACCTCGTTTTGCGGGTGGTCGCGTGTGATCCATGTTTAGCTTATTTAACTCTTGATAAACGGTAGATACCATGTTTGGGCAATGAGATGAGCATGAAAAATGGGTTGGAATGTGTTTATGGTGGTTTGCATGGAAGATCTGGAGCGCGGTTCCCGAATTAGGGTTTTGCTTGAGAAGGCGACATCCCAGGGTCGTCGTTCTAAACGCGACAACCTGACCCGTCGCATTCTACTTTTGAACGCGACATATCGAAGGGTCGTGTTTGATGGCGACCAGGGACCCTGTCACGTTAACATGTCCGAGTTGTTTACGTTGTACATGTTGGCGTGGTTATCCGATTATCATGGTTCGTTGTGCATGGCTTTGGTATGGGTGCATTGGCATCTGTAGCGATCCTTGTGCATGTCGCTTAGTAGTTAACATATGTGGTTTATGTGTGCTTGAACGCTTTACGTGTGGTTTGTGTATACATGGCGAATAGCCGTCGTCTGAGCTGTTTGTGGTTAGTTTGTGTTGGTTGGGCAGTGAGGTTCCAGTGTGAACCTAGTCGCGGTTCTTTAATGCCTTTTATAGGTTATTTGGGATGGTTTAATTAGTAAAGTGTGTGTATGGTTATCGGTTTCTATGTACTGAGTTAGGGTGGCAATGGAGGTCATGATATGACCAATGACAGGCTGAGTTGCTATGGTTTAACGAGATTATGGATGTCTGTATAGGTTAGCTTGTAGGTCACAGAGTGACCAGGACAAGCTATTCTTCACATTTGTATCTTGGTTTGTAATGAACATTACATATATATATATATATATATCATGGTTTGTGCATTGTCGAGTTTGGTAGTCCGACGTGTAACGCCCCGACGCGGAATATCGGAGCGGGATTATAGTTATTAAATAGTACCGAGCGAGAAATAAATAACAAACCTTACACAAATGGAAATAATACCAAACAACCTCATATTCATTAACAATCCATCAACTCCATTACAATCACTAGTGTCTCATCAAACTTCAAGATCTAACTATTACATCAACGTATCAGAGCCAAAACTAGGGCCCAGAGTACTTTATTCAAATCAAACTATTACATCATGACTAACTGACTCATAACTATTCTAACTAACTACTATTAGATAGCACTGGTTGCAGAAAATGGTCACTCCTGAGAATCCTCAGTCCCGTCCTCATGAGTGTGGTCATCATCATACTCGCCTGAAACACATTAAATAAAAATGCAGGAGCGACGAATAATGCTTAGTAGGACTTAATATCTCATGAAAACAAGCAGGCTTTAAGTGTTTAACCGTTTATCAAGCAGGATAACTAACAGGAACGAGCAAGTACGAGAACGATCAGGTATAGTCGTGCCAGTAAGTTCACAAGACAAGAATACCTTCATAGGTAACAAGTACAAAAGATTTGGCCATATTTCAAGTTAACAAGTAATTGCACAGCAGTGCACAAGTCACGATAGCAAGTAAAGCAAGTAACATGCATTTGGTCGATCATTTTATCAACCACAAGTCAAGTATCATGTACAGGAATGTTTGTGAATTGTCTTAGATCAATCTTGCGTGTCATGCATTTGGTGTGTGCCATCACCTGACCATTAGACCCTCGCGAGGTTAAAGCCTTCGGGTGCTCCTCCCAAGGACCAGATCGGGCCCTTATAATGTTGCCTAGCATAGTCATGTTTTTCTCTTAGACAATCACAAAATGGCCAAGAGAGTACCAAGAATAGATGAGAGTAGTAGACGAACAGACGAGAGAGTAGAGAGGA
>JACBKR010002002.1:0-38065 GCA_014218235.1 Colocasia esculenta | reverse complement strand
CTCATTTGATATTTAAATAAATGATTTTTTTCTGAAAAACATTTAATATTTGATAGTAACTGCTAGTCTCCTGTTTGAGCGCCCCAATTGGGAGGCGCCGCCTCCGAAATGGATTGTTAGAGCATAAGAGATTAATGGATTGTATCTGAGTGATGGAGAACATAAGAGATTTTCGGTCGAGTCACCTCTTATAGTTGTTTTTTTTTTTCTGAAGTTAGCTATGCTATAATAAATGAATGCTACGCTACCAGTTAGGAATGTCCATTGTTAGTCATCGAGTATTGATCGTCGATCATCAGACGTCGATCGTCGATTATCAAGTATCAGAGTGTCAGTCGTCGAGCACCCAGAAGATGAGTACCAATTGTCAATCGTTGGGTGTTGAACGCTAAGTGTCAAGTGCTGACCATCGATCGCCGGCCATTAGACATTAGTCGCTAAACTGTTATCATCAATAGCCGATCGTCAGCCGTCAATTATTAAGAGCTAAGTGTCGACCACTATGTGTCGATCGTCGTTGAGTTTCAAGCGTCGGCGGTTAGAATGAGAGTAGAGATTGTAGTCTCACTCATAAAAATTTTATATAAAAAAGTAAAAAATAATTTACGGTATCTCACGAAAGATGTCAAATATATAATTTTTAGATAAAAAATTTCATTGATTAAATGTTCAAAAATATTAAATAAATCATTATATAAATTTTTTTGTGAAAATATTTTATAACATGTAAACTTTACGAAACAAAATACCCTAATATAAAATGCAAAAGCTATAAATGTCTGAAGCTCAGTGCAGCCTCCGCTGCTAGGATGAGGCGCTTTGTTTGTTTGCTTGCAAAAGAACCACTTGAAGATTCAGATGATGTTAAGTGGCTGTTTAGATATACGCTATAAACATGTTTTAGGTTTTTCTTAAACGAATTCCATCTTAGTTTGAATAATTAAAACGAGATTACCATAAATTCACTTAAAATCAAAACTCCGCTTAATTTATGGTGAAAACTCTTTATGTAAATAGAGTATGACATGAACTCACTATGTTTAAGAAAAACTCTAGACTTTATACATTAATTAATTAAAAATATGTTTATAATAAACTTGTTTCTAATAATTATAAATATATTTATAATGAATTTATTCGTATTTGTCTAAAGTTGTACTTGTATCCAAATTGGTCTAATAAGTCTAGTATTTGTGTATCACCTACTCTCTACAAGTGTGCTAGTCAAAGTTAAGAATAATAAGACGAGAACAATCTCACGTGTTGCAAGGTATGATGAACATTGTTATCCCGATTCATGGCTCACTTCTCTTTCCATCACCTAATTATATAACACTTATTTATTTATCCTTCGGTTGCAGAGTTCAATTTCGAGGCTCTGAAAACCAATTTAGATATTCACAAATAATAAAATCAACATAGGAAATTTTTTTTACTCAAAATATTTCGAGTATGCGGGAGGGTCTCCCTCCTCCACCTAACACATCTACATTGGGTCATTTTACTTCTCTCTATAGAACTAACGGTAGTATTAATGACAACATTTTCTTTCTCTGTCTCTCTCATGAGTATAGAACCAGGGTTGGCTGCGGTGGTACGTCCGACCCCTACCGTACTCATGGCACTATCGATTCTTCTATTTTTTTTAGGAAAAATCTTATTGCAAACCAAAAATTTGCAACAAGACTTGCAACTCAATAGGGGTTTGCCACCTAGGGTTAGGTGATCAAGAGGGTTCGGTGATCATGACATGGGGTATTATGATGTGGCAACCCCCGTTGGATTTGCAACACTATGTCTTTCTCTACATCTTATGTATTTAAGTGGTCTAAGTGATGTTTAATTGAGATAAAATTTTAAACATAAATTAATTAAAGAGATTATACAAATTATGATAATTTTAATTTAATTTTTTATCCAATAAAAATTACCTAAAAATTATTAAGTCTACTTAATTTTAATATCTATACATCAATAATTTCTAATATTATATTTTTAGAATTATTATATTTTTATGATAATTATGATGACATCAGATTTGACTTTTTTAAAAAATTAAATAGCGGCCTATCGAGGTGCACACAATTAAAGTCATGTCAGAAACAAGTTGATTGTATCGCCGCATATAATGACAGTATGGCCGACCTATACTGTCACGTACCGTGGGGGTATGACTGACATGTACCGTGTCACGGTCGGTTCCCCCCTTTTTTTAAAATTTTTCTTCCCACATCTGACACATCTAAGGGGTCTAAACGACGTTTAATTGAAATAAAATTTTAAATATAAGCTAATTAAGAGATGTATAAATTATGATAAATTTAGTTTAATTTTTAAATTATTTTTTGTCAAATAAAATTATCTCAAAAATTATTAATAGACTTAATATCAATATCTATACATTAATAATTCCTAATATTTATGTTTTTAAAATTAATATATTTTTAAAATAATTATGATGACTTCATATTTGACTTTATTTTTTGAATCGTATGTCGTTATATTTAAATGTGCACAATCAAAGTCGTGACGGAATACAAAGACTTATATTTTTCATTCTCTTTACGTGATATTCTTATATTTTGATCATTTTTTAAAATTTACTCATTTTAAATATTTTTCAATTCACAAAATAAAAAAAATCAGACTGACCCATTCCCATCGTATTTATAGGGTGTTTGGGAGCAATTTTTTAAAAATTTTATTTTTATCTAAAAAATTATGTTAGATTCGTTTTAACTTAAATTTAAAATTATGGTAACGTGATGTTACCTGTTGGAAAAAACATCACAATTTTTAAAAATTATGTTACCTGTTTGGGGGCGCTGGGGGCCGTTGGGGAGAGGAGGAGCAGCGGGGGGGGTAGGGGGGTTGGGGGCGGGGGAGCAGCAGGGGCGGCGCGGGGCGAAGGAAGGATGGGGGCACGGCGAAGCAGCTGCGGGGGCGACGCGGGGGCCGAGGGGCGCGGCTAGGGGCAAGCGGGGGTGCGGTGGGGGCGGGGGCGCGGCGGGGGTCTCGCGCGCGGGGCGCGGGGGCACGGCGGGGGGCTGGGGGTCAAGGGGGTTGGGGGCGCAGCAGGTCGCGGGGCGGGGCCGGGCGCGGGGGGGGCTGGGGGCCAGGGGGGCGGGGGGGGGGGGGGGAGGAGGAGGGGTGGGGGTTTGGCAGGGTGGCTGGGGGCGGGGGTGAGCGAGGGTGCAGGGCGCGGCAGGGAGGGGGCCGTTGGTGCGGGTTCCAGGAGGGGGAGGTGAGGCGCAGGGTCCGGGCGGCCAGGAGGGGGGGGGGGGAGGACGAGGAGGGGTGGGGGGGCTTTGCACGGCGGGGGGGGGGAGGGGGGGTGAGGGCGCAGGGGGTGGAAGGGGGGCCGGGGGGGCTTCCGGCCGGCGGTGAGGGGTGGGGGGGGGGCGGGGTGGATGGGCGCAGGGGGGAGAGGGTTGGTTTCGCAGGGCAAGGGGGGCTTCGGGTGTGGGGGGGGGGGGGGGGGGGAGAGGAGGAGAAATCAGTGTGTTTTAAAATAAAAATAGGGTGAGACTTGTTTTTTTTTTTAAGAGATATTTATATAGGAAAAAAAATCTTCCTAAAAAAAAATTTACTTACCAAACACCTCTTTGTATATGACTTCTCTCTTTTTTAAAATTTAGAGAAAAAGAGAGGTAAAAAATTATAACAAACACCCTATTAGCAATACGATATTATACGTACCATGGCACTACATGGTCTATCCGCGGTGAACCATGTATAGAACTAATGACAACATTAACTTATATTAATTATAAATTTTATTTATTTAAATATTGTGATACTTCTCATGGGGTATAAAACTAGTTTAAACTAGGGAGAATTAACTGTGGTCCCTGGCATGGACCTGACATTATTTTCAGGTCCCTGTCAAGTTTTCCCGTGCCTTCCGGTCCCTGCTTTATGCAGGAATTATTTTTAAGTCCTTACTTTTAACCCCCGTTATCCTCTCCGTTATCCCCAAGTGTGTAACTGTTATCCCAAAAGTGTGCAACTCCGTAAGTACATACTGTAACGACCCAGAACCCGCATTACAGTAACAACGGTAACCGAATTCTGACCCGCTAACCCACGAGACAAGCTCGAAGGGTAGGAATTAAGAGTCCGAGGAGAAATATGTAAGAAGATACACACCACGCAAAGCATAAAATTTCACTATATGAACATATCATATACAACCTCAGAGTCTGAGACAAAGTACAGAGTACATAAGTACAACAAAAAGGTACAACTCACTGCAGCTAGGGAGCACCAACACCGGAGTGGCTAGACTCGCCTGGAACGGGAGTCGACGAAGACCCACCTGAAAGGGAAGGGAGTGAGTCTCAAGAAAGAGACCTAGTAGGGAAAAGTAACCCCACCGGTAACAGTCTAAAGTGCGGAAAGTAAAAACTGAAAGTAAGTACACGTCGCACCACACACAAAACTGTAAACCACGCGGCTCAGTAACACACACTCACACACACAGCAAGTAGGACTCAGCTAGGGTCTGTGGCTCGGCGTCCCGTCACCACAGAGGCTCTCAACCCCAGCCACGTGTGCACACTACAGACGCTCTCTCTCGCGCCTGGTCCACGACCGGTTTTCCCCTACGCTTGACCCTAGCGGTAGAGAAGGGGCTCCACGGAGACCGGTCAAAACCACCAAAAAGGAGTACGCACAGGACAGAGTCGCACCGATGTCCGGCTCACTAGCGGAGGACAACCGCACACTAGTCGTCTAGACGGAGTCGCACCAGCCTAGGTAACACAACAGAAACGGGTACACGGTAACGCAACGCGCGTACAACAGACGAAACACACTCAACGTCTGAAACCCCGTACAGTAAGTAAACCTCGTGCCACAAACAACTACTCTTATGCACAGGCGGAGTCCACTCTAAGCCTGCCCACTTGTGCTATTAGGGCGGACATCACATATCATTCGCCTCTAATCACAACTCAAGTCTGCTGGGAGACAGGATATAAACGGCCACATCGATTGCCGCCAATAAGAGATAGACGGCAACCCTATGCCGCCAACAATAACTAAACGGCAATCGACCTTGTCGTTTAACTCATCCCTGAAGATCTCAACGTCAACAGATGTGGACGTGATATCTTCAGTCCCCCATACCCAGAACTGAACCGAACAGTCCCAAGGGCAAAACCACTCTGTTGGAACCCTTTGTCTTTTGATGATCACAAAACACTTGTTATATTTGCTAACAAGTTTGCAAGGTGTATGCAGAAAACAGGACATTTCATAAGGGTAAAAAGGCTTAGAAGAAGCTCATTTGTGTCAAGTCCTTAAGGAGTCGACCCCGATATGCAGGAGTCGACCCCAGAAAAACTCAGTTTTTCTGGGTCGACCCCGGCTCTTCAAAGGAGTCGACCCCAGTTGGAATCCCAGCCATGCAGTCCTTAAGGAGTCGACCCCGGAAATGCAGGAGTCGACCCCAGAAAAACTCAGTTTTTCTGGGTCGACCCCAGCCCTCCAAAGGAGTCGACCCCAGTTCAATCTGTGCAGTTCTGGGTAACTGGAGTCGACCCCCAGTTTGTATTGGAGTCGACCCCGACTCTTCTGGAGTCGACCCCAGCTAAAGTGGGAGTCGACCCCGGGTTGCAGAAGTTCTGAAAAGTGCTTTTTGAGCACCTTTTTGACCAAGACCTCTTCTTGTCTTCTCTCAAACGGCTATCTTTGAAAAATGGGTATATAAAGGACACCTGGGGGAAACCCTAGGCAAGGATTTTCGTGGAGAAGTGTGCCCCCTTTCAGAGTTTCATCCAAGCTTTTTCTCCAAGGATTTTCTGCCTTCCAAAGCTTCCATCTGCTACATCCCTGCTGAAGGCATCTTTTTGGGGAGATCTTCTCATCATCAAAGCTTCATCAACATCTGAAGATCATCCTCCAGAGCTTGGCATTGAGTTTGCTTGTTTATTATCATCTCTTTCTATTGTCTATTGTTGGGTGAGCTAGGCACCGCATCAACTAGCTGTGTTTTGGTGAGCTAGACACCGGTTAACTAGCGGTTGTTGGTGAGCTGGGCACCGTTTCAACCAGCGGTTGTGTTCTTCTCTTAGTGAGGGAAATCTCACCGTGTTGGTGAGGACTGGATGTAGGTAGACCAACGGGGGTCTTACCGAACCAGGATAAATCACGTGTCCTTGTGTGATTGTTTCCTTCTTCCCTCTCAGCTCTCCTTGTTTTTGCATTCGCTATCATTTCCGCATTAGTTTCCGTGTTCATTCAAGTCAAGTTTTTAAAGCCCTATTCACCCCCCTCTAGGGCTAGTCATAGTCTAGATCCTTTCATTTGGTATCAGAGCAAGGTCACTAGTTTAAAGGGTTTCACAACCTCTAGTGTGGATTGACTATGGCTGGATTTGGAGAGCAGAGTGCTTTCACTGAAGGCAACTCTACGAATAGGCCACCTATGTTCAATGGCAATAACTATAGTTATTGGAAAGCTAGGATGACTATCTTTCTGAAAGCTATGGATTATGAGCTATGGAATATGTGGAAAAGGGTCCTTATGTTCCCAAGGAACCTGAAAAGATTGGACTCCTGAAATCTTTAAAAAGTTGTCTATGAAGCTAAGGCAATTAATGCTCTATATTTGTGCTTTAGATGCTAATGAATTCAATCGTGTTTCTATGTGCAGCAGTGCAAAAGAAATTTGGGAAAAGCTTCAAGTGACATATGAAGGAACTTCTCAAGTCAAAGAAACGAAGATAAATCTTCTTGTTCACAAGTATGAGTTGTTCAAGATGGAAGAGAAAGAGACCATAACAGAGATGTTCAAGCGGTTCACGGACATCACGAATGGGCTCAAAGCCCTTGGTAAAGAATACTCTATCCCTGAACTCAATAGGAAAATTTTAAGATCTTTGCCTATGTCTTGGAATCCCAAGGTGACGGCAATTGAAGAGGCAAAAGACCTCTCACAAATTTCTTTGGATGCTCTCATAGGATCCTTAATGACCTATGAGATTAATATATCGAGGGACATAGATGACTCTAAGAAGAAAAAGAGTCTTGCCCTCAAAGCTACTAACGTGTTAAATGAGTGTGTCAGTGAGATAGCAATGAAGAGATGATGAAGAGATTGCCTTAATGACGAGGCAATTCAAGAAGTTCTGAACAAACGTCGATCCAACTTCCAACCAAGAAACAGAAGATTTCAAAAGAGGAATCAAGCTAAAGGGGAAACTTCCAAGAGCGAGGAAGTCACTTGCTTTGAGTGCAGAAAGCCGGGACATATCCGGCCTGAATGTCCCGAACTCAGAAGAAGAAGGCATACACCAAGGGAAACGGCAAGATATCAAAAAAGAAGGCTCTTGCTGCTTGGAGTGATGAAGACACCTCCACGGGAGAAGAAAGTGAAGAGGAAATCGCCAACCTTTGTCTCATGGCCAGATCCGACCATGAGGAGGTAAATTCTGAAACTTTTACATTAGAAGAACTTCATGAAGCGTTTAATGAGTTATATGAAAAATTTATTGAATGCAAACTTGAGAATAGATGCTTAAAGAAAAGTATTGATTTAATGACTCATGAATTAAGTGCATCTCGTTCACATGAATGTGAAAATGTTGATATAGTAAATGAGAATACATTGCTTAAGAAAAATGTTGAAACATTAGAAGAACAAATTCCTAGCCTAAAAGATAATTGTTCTAACCTTCAAAAAGAAGTAGATAGATTAAAGAATGCCTTGTCTACTTTTGTGCGTGGTCGTGATAACTTAGATGCATTCTTGGTAGCGCAAAAGGCGTGTTTAGAAAAGAAGGAATTGGTTTTGTCCCTCAAAAATCAAACATAAAACTACAACTTCTTTTGTTGGGGCTAAGTTATCTAGTACTCCGTTTGCTACATGCAACTATTGTGGTAAGAAGGGGCATAAAATTCAGAGTTGTTGGTTCCGAAGAACATCCACAAGATCAAAACATGTGGGGCCAAAGGAAACAACCAAAAGTTGGACTAACTTGGATGGACCCAAGCAAGTTTGGGTACCAAAAAATCAAGTGTAAATCTCTTTGTTTTTGCAGGCCCCAATGGTTCGATGAATAAAGAATGGTACTTGGATAGTGGTTGCTCTCGGCACATGACGGGAGATAAATCTCATTTTCCAGTCTTGAAAAGAAAAGCGGTGGAAGCGTGACGTTTGGAGACAATAGCAAAGGAAAGGTAATAGGTTGGTAACATTGGTAAAACTCCCTCTACTAGCATTGAGCATGTGTTGTTTGTAGATGGATTAAAACATAACTTGCTTAGTATTAGCCAATTGTGTGATAAAGGTATAGAGTAATCTTTGATGCATCTCATTGCATGTTAACCGATAATGTTTCAAATGAAATCAAGTTTGTCGGTAATCGAAATGGAAATGTTTATACCGTTAATTTGGATGATTTGAATGAGAAGGAGATTTGCTTTGTAGCAAATAACTCCAACCCTGGATGTGGCACCGAAGATTGGGCCATGCTAGCTTTGGAATCATTTCCAAATTATCTAGACGTGAGCTTGTGGTGGCTTGCCTAAAATGAATTTTGATTCAAATGGAGTTTGTGATGCTTGTGCCAAGGGTAAGCAAACTCGAACTTCATTTAAATCCAAGAACATTGTTTCTACCTCTCGGCCTTTGCAACTATTGCATTTGGATTTGTTGGTCCGACAAGAACTGCTAGTTTGGGAGTAAACGCTATGGTTTTGTAATAGTCGATGATTTCTCTCGGTTTACATGGGTTTTGTACTTAGCTCATAAAAGTGATGCATTATCTGAATTCATAAAGTTCTGTAAAAAGGTTCAAAATGATAAGGGTTATGTGATTAATGCTATCCGTAGTGATCATGGTAAGGAATTTGAAAATCTGCTATTCAATTCATTTTGTGATGATAATGGGTTCAGTCATAACTTTTCTGCTCCGAGAACTCCTCAGCAAAATGGTGTGGCTGAAAGGAAGAATCGGACTTTAATTGATATGGCCCGAACTATGCTTTGTGAATCTGTTTTGCCTAGATATTTTGGGCTGAAGCTATTAATACCGCTTGCTATATCACTAACCGTTGTTTGATTAGACCTTTGTTGCATAAGACTCCATATGATCTCTACAAAGGCAGAAAACCGAATATCTCTTATTTCAAGCCATTTGGGTGCAAGTGCTTCATCTTGGTAAATGGCAAGGAGGATATAGGTAAGTTTGATCCTCGAAGCGATGAAGGTATATTTGTTGGTTACTCATCTCACTCTAAAGCTTTTCGTGTTTTTAATAAGAAAACATTGGTTGGAAGAATCCATTCATGTAATCTTTGATGAGACTAACCAAAGTGCTAGAAAAAGAGATGATGATGAGATGGTGCAGAAATCATGAAACAACCAGATTTAACATCAATGACATAGATCTCACGGCCAAGTGAAGAAGCAATGGATGATCCTACCCAACTCGTTGGTGATGAAAAAGAAAGGGAAGATCCTCCACTTGAAGATCTGCAAGTGTCCTCTCCAAGTGATGAACTACCTCGAGCGTGGAAGATCATGTCAAGTCATCCAATCGGTAATGTGATAGGTGATCCGTCATCCGGTATGCGAACTCGGAAAACTCAATATCAATGTGATTATATCGCTTTCATTTCTCAATTTGAACCAAAGAATGTTGATGAAGCCCTTCTTGATGAACATTGGTCTATTGCTATGCTTGAGGAACTAAACCAGTTTGAGAGGAACAAAGTGTGGACTTTGTCTCCTCGTCCGAATGACCATCCCGTGATCGGAACCAAGTGGGTTTTTCGAAACAAACTTGATGAATCCGGTGTGGTAACTCGGAACAAAGCACGTTTAGTTGCCCAAGGATACTCTCAAGAAGAAGGGATAGATTATGATGAGACTTTGCACCGGTTGCTAGACTTGAAGCCATTAGGATTCTATTAGCATTCGCATGTTCCAGAATTTTAAATTATTTCAAATGGATGTTAAAAGTGCATTTCTTAAGTTTCATTAAAGAGAAAGTCTATGTAGAGCAACCTCCTGGGTTTGAGGATCCAAAATTCCCAAACCATGTTTTTTGTCTTCATAAAGCTCTATATGGTCTTAAGCAAGCACCGCGTGCATGGTATGAGAGATTGAGTCAATTTCTTGTTCAACATGATTTTAAGCATGGTTTTGTTGACTCAACTCTATTTATAAAGTGTGTTGGTTCAGATATTTTGCTTGTTCAGATTTATGTGGATGATATTGTATTCGGTTCCACTAAAGAAAAGTTGTGCAAAGATTTTTCTGAGTTGATGCAGGGGGAGTTCGAGATGAGCATGATGGGTGAGCTCAACTTCTTTCTCGGACTTCAGATCAAACAAAGTCATGATGGCATCTTTGTAAGTCAATCAAAGTACACGAAGGAATTAATAAAGAAATATGGATTCAACAACACCAAGCCTCTTCCAACACCTATGTCTACAACACAAAATTGGATAATGATGAGCTTGGTAAGCCGTTGATTCTAAGCTTTATCGAGGTATGATCGGATCTCTACTTTATTTAACTGCAAGTAGGCCCGATAATTATTTAGTGTTGTGTGTGCGAGGTTTCAAAGTTCGCCTAAAGAATTGCACTTAATTGCCGTTAAACGTATCTTTCGGTATCTTGCTTCATCGGTTGATTTTGGTTTATGGTATCCCAAAGGATGTTCCTTCGACTTGGTTGGTTACACCGATGCGGACTATGCTGGGTGTAAGGTTGATCGGAAGAGCACAAGCGGAACATGTCATTCTTAGGAGGTTGCCTCATTTCGTGGTCCTCCAAGAACAAAATTCCGTTGCTCTCTCGACGGCCGAAGCCGAGTATATAGCAGTCGGGAGTTGTTGCACACAAGCATTGTGGATTAAACACCAAGTAGAAGACTATGGGATATGCTTGTCTAAAATTCCGTTGCTTTGCGATAATACAAGTGCCATAAATTTATCGAAAAATCCGGTTCAACATTCTCGCACTAAGCACATTGAAGTACGTCATCATTTCATTAGAGATCATGTTTCTAGGGGTGATATTGAATTGAATTTTGTTGACACCACACACCAATTAGCTGATATTTTTACTAAACCATTGTGTGAAGACCGGTTTACATCTTTGCGCCGTGAATTGGGCATGTGTTCCTTTTCTATGTAAACACTACAAAGATTTGCCCAACTCAAAATGATGATGAGAAAGAGCCCTTGAATTCATTCCTATATTCCTTGAATTATCCTTAAACTCCTTGTAATCAATTCTTCAAACCTGTCTTGTAAAATCAAAAAAAAAAAAAAAAATCTGCTTAAGGCGGAGTCGACTCCACCTTATGTGGGAGTCGACCCCCCTTGGGCCGAGGTCGACCTCCACTTTTCTGGAGTCGACCCCGGCGCTAGGGCTGGGTTTAAAGGGGGGGGCCCTCCTTCTCCTCCTTTTCTTTCAAACCGCCGCCGCCGCCTCACTTCCTCTCCCTCTTTTCTTTCCCGCGCGAAAGGGGATCTCCTTCCTGGTTTGGGGCCGACCCCAAACCTCTTCTCCTCTGTTTCTTCTTCTCCTCTCCTCTCCCATTCCTTCCTCTTCCTCTTTTCTCTCTCCTTGCGGCCGCCCCTCTCCTTGCGGCTGTCTCTCTCCTTGCGGCTGCTGTCTCTCTCCTGGGTTGGTTGAAATGGCTCCTCCCAAGCTCTCCGACAAGGGCAAAGGCAAGGCAACTCCGTCCAAGAGGTCCCGCTCCAGTTCTGGCTCTCGTGATGAAGGCTTCGATGGTAATCTCTTTAGAAGTCTTGAAGCTTTTGAGTTTTACTCCTCGGATATAGTTGCAAGAAAAGTGCATATGGGAAAGATGATAGATTTTGGTTTCTTTGAGGCTGCTGGAT
Source organism: Colocasia esculenta (assembly GCA_014218235.1). Taxonomy (NCBI): domain Eukaryota; kingdom Viridiplantae; phylum Streptophyta; class Magnoliopsida; order Alismatales; family Araceae; genus Colocasia; species Colocasia esculenta. The sequence continues at coordinate 26,201 of JACBKR010002002.1, read as the reverse complement.
ATGATCTTGAGGATTATTTGAGACCTTGGGCTGGGTTCCCTATGTCTCCATGAATGAAAAAGTCTACCTCACTTAGTCAACTTATTTTATGCAAATCTTGTGGTAAGTGATAAGAAGATTAGCACTTATGTGAAGGGTGTGCACATACCTCTCCGAGTATCTCTGCTTTCTGAAGTTATGGAAATTCATGTCTTGCAAGACGTTCATATATTTCTGCTTTAGAATGTCGGACTGAATCTTACCGCCGTATCCTAGAAGCCGATGTAGCTCCTCAGCATATTGGAAGAATAAATGCAAATTCTTTTCCGGCTCTTCATCGTTTTCTGCATAAGTTGGTTTGCTCCACTTTAGTTCCTAGAAGTGGCAGCATGGATGGTGTTACGGATGATCACATCTTGCTTATTGAAGCGCTTCTAGATGGAACTCATGTGGATCTCCCGAACATCACTTTAAATTATATTCGGGATGTTGTTGGTGTGCCCAAGAGATCACTTATTTATGGAATGCTTATCACTAGAATTTTGAGGAAGTATAAGGTCAGTTTTTCTGGAGAAGAAAGTAAGAGTTTGTCTAGTTTTGATGTGATTGATGGTGGCACCTTGACCCGTATGAAAATGTCCATTCAAGCTGGGGTGTTTGTTCGCACTGGATCTCGTACTCCTCAGAAGGGACAGGGTCCCCCTGATGGCGATGGAGATGATTATGTTCTCTCCACTCCGGGCGCTACTCCGGGTCCTTCCAGGCCTCATGCTTCTGATGATCAGTTGTCTCAGCTATTCTCGGAGTTTAGCTCCCTGTGTTTGCCCGTTTTGATTCTCTAGATACTCGTCTTGATGCCATGGATAATAAGATAGACTCTCAGTTTGGCTCATTGGGATCCAAGGTTGATGACCTTCGCACAGATATTCATGTGTTCAAGATGCAGCAAGATCGGATTGAGAGGTTTGTGGAAGTTGTTGCCAAGCGTCAAGATTTAGTGCTGGGAAATCATCAAGAAATCAAGAAAGATCTGAAGGACTTAGCCGGAGCTGGAAAAATATGTGGGACTCCCTCACTCAGCCTCCTCCTTCTCCACCTTCTCTTTGACCTTTCTTACTCCTTCCATCATCTCCTTTTCCTCATCCTCTCTCATGGCTTTTATTTACTCATTCTCTTTTTGAACCGGGCTACATTCTCTCCTCTCTTTTTTTTGACGATGACAAAAAGGGGGAGATCTTGTGTGTTTTGATGTTGGTTATGTGATGAGATGGCACTATGTGATAGAACCTTAACTTTTGTGAATGGTTTTTAACGGGTGCTCATAGTTAGGGGGAGATATCACCTGTATCTTTTGTAAGAAAGACCATACGTGTAACTTTGTGAGTTGTGAATGGAAAACCATGTCCATCCTTGAGAAATTCAAAGGAATTAGTGTTTCAATTTACATGCCTTAATGTGTGAGAACTTTGTGTTACATGCCTTAATGTGTTGAGAATTTTGTGTGAAGTTGTGCTTCTAACTAATGTGCCTTATTGTGTTTAAACAAGTGTTTTGGTATCATTGATAGGTTAGACATAATGATTATTTGTGTGGGTGTTTTGTCATCATCAAAAAGGGGGAGATTGTTGGAACCCTTTGTCTTTTGATGATCACAAAACACTTGTTATATTTGCTAACAAGTTTGCAAGGTGTATGCAGAAAACAAGACATTTCATAAGGGTAAAAAGGCCTTAGAAGAAGCTCATTTGTGTCAAGTCCTTAAGGAGTCGACCCCGGATATGCAGGAGTCGACCCCAGAAAAACTCAGTTTTTCTGGGTCGACCCCGGCTCTTCAAAGGAGTCGACCCCAGTTGGAATCCCAGCCATGCAGTCCTTAAGGAGTCGACCCCGGAAATGCAGGAGTCGACCCCAGAAAAACTCAGTTTTTCTGGGTCGACCCCAGCCCTCCAAAGGAGTCGACCCCAGTTCAACCTGTGCAGTTCTGGGTAACTGGAGTCGACCCCCAGTTTGTATTGGAGTCGACCCCGACTCTTCTGGAGTCGACCCCAGCTAAAGTGGGAGTCGACCCCGGGTTGCAGAAGTTCTGAAAAGTGCTTTTTGAGCACCTTTTTGACCAAGACCTCTTCTTGTCTTCTCTCAAACGGCTATCTTTGAAAAATGGGTATATAAAGGACACCTGGGGGAAACCCTAGGCAAGGATTTTCGTGGAGAAGTGTGCCCCCTTTCAGAGTTTCATCCAAAGCTTTTTCTCCAAGGATTTTCTGCCTTCCAAAGCTTCCATCTGCTACATCCCTGCTGAAGGCATCTTTTTGGGGAGATCTTCTCATCATCAAAGCTTCATCAACATCTGAAGATCATCCTCCAGAGCTTGGCATTGAGTTTGCTTGTTATTATCATCTCTTTCTATTGTCTATTGTTGGGTGAGCTAGGCACCGCATCAACTAGCTGTGTTTTGGTGAGCTAGACACGGGTTAACTAGCGGTTTGTTGGTGAGCTGGGCACCGTTTCAACCAGCGGTTGTGTTCTTCTCTTAGTGAGGGAAATCTCACCGTGTTGGTGAGGACTGGATGTAGGTAGACCAACGGGGGTCTTACCGAACCAGGATAAATCAACGTGTCCTTGTGTGATTGTTTCTTCTTCCCTCTCAGCTCTCCTTGTTTTTGCATTCGCTATCATTTCGCATTAGTTTCCGTTGTTCATTCAAGTCAAGTTTTTAAAGCCCTATTCACCCCCCTCTAGGCTAGTCATAGTCTAGATCCTTTCACACTCAACCAAACTCCGACTGATGGAGGGAAACACTTCCTCTCATCAATCTACACTACCAGAACATCTAATAAACAGTCTAACACTAGATTGTCTAATTTATCCAAATCCCGGCATGATACAACCCAAACCCTAAACCATAAATTGCATTCCAATTCACTTAATTGGGCATGCTAGTTTGCTGGGGAGGGTTATAGGGGTTAAGTCCCTACCTCAGAACGCTTATCAATCCCCAAACAGCCACCAATCGCGCCGGATCTCCCCGAAGACTCCGCACGAATCACGCCAAAACTCGCGATTCCCGCCCGATCTAGCAACGCCACACGATCCAGGGGCTTCCCACGAGCTCAAATCACCCAACAGAAGCTACAGGAATCAAGAAAGGCTAAGGGGAAGGAAGGAGAGGAAAGGAGAAGAAGAAGCTCTGCTCTCGGGCTGCCCTATTTCAACAGGACTGGTTAGTCGACGTCAACATCTACGGCCGCCAACTGAACCGCCTACAGATTGACGTCCAGATCGCATGTCGTTAAGTTCAAGCTCAGACGTCCACATCGTTGGACGCTGACTCTGACTCATCAACGGCAAGCCTTGGCCGTCAACCCCAAGTCAATGACAATGGTCTTGTCGTCGACCACACAGAACCACTACAGACCCAATAAGGATCCAATAAGACCCGAGACCTTACAGCTCTCCCCCTTAAGGAATTTTGCCCTCAAAATTCAAACAATACAAGGAAAGAAGACTCACCGAAGAGGTACGGAAAATGCTCGCGCATCTCGTCCTCCCGCTCCCATGTCGACTCACCACCGGAGTGCCGCTGCCATGCAACACGAACTAAAGGGATTGCCTTGTTCCTCAACCTCTGAACTCGGCGATCCTCAATGTGCAACGGAAACTCTGGTACAGTCAACACTGGAGTTACCTCAGACCACTCTGCACTCTGCAGAACGTGAGACTCGTCAGAAAGGTATCCCGAAGCATCGACACGTGAAACACGTCGTGCACTGCTGCCAACTCTGACGGAAGCTCAAGTCTGTACGCCAAACCTCCGACACGCTCAGAAATGGTAAAAGGCCAATAAAGCGAGGACTCAACTTTCCACGCTTACCGAACCTCACACTCCCTTCATAGGAGACACACGAACAAACACCTAGTCTCCTACCTGAAACTCGAGCGGTCCTCTGCGCTGATCTGCATAACTCTTCTGCCGACTCTGAGCTGACTGAAGCCTCTGTCTCACAAGCTGAACTACCTCAACTGACTGCTGAACCAACTCCGGCCCTGTGACAACTCGTTCGCCAACCTCGAACCAGTCAAGAGGAGTGCGACCGGTCGTCCATACAAGCCTCATATGGTGCCAAACCGATACTGGAGTGATAACTATTATTATATGCGAACTCGACCAACGGCAAGTGAGCTGTCCACGACCCCTGCCACTCCAGGCAACAAGCTCTAAGCATGTCCTCCAAAGTCTGGATAGTCCGCTCTGACTGACCGTCTGACTGAGGGTGGTAGGCGGAACTAAAAGCTAACTCTGTCCCCAAAGCTCTCTGGAAACTGCGCCAGAACCCAGAAGTGAAGCGAGAATCTCTGTCTGACACGATAGAGATCGGCACTCCATGCAAAGGAACAATCCGCTCTACGTACAACACGGCCAACCTACTTACACCCCAACTAGTCTGACAGGCAAGAATCTGGCAGTCTTCGTCAATCTGTCCACAAGAACCCAAATGCTGTCAAAACCTCCAGCTGTCCTCGGCAAACACAAACAAAGTCAGTCGTCACGTGGTCCCACTTCCACATCAGAATCTCTAACGGCTGCACAAGTCCTCCCGGACGCTGATGTTCGGCCTTCACTGCTGACAGACCAAACACCTAGCAACAAAAGCCGCTATGTCTCTCTTCATCCCAGGCCCCAAAACTGACGTCTCAACTGTGATACATCTTGGTTGCCCCTGGATGAATAGAGTACCTGGAACCATGTGCCTCCTGCAACACAACTCTCCTGATAGACTCCTCAACAGGAACATAGAGTCTACCTGAACCTAACAGCCCGTCCTCACAAAGCTCAACCTCTGGGAGAAGCAACACATTGTGCAACTCGGGATCTGCCTGTTGAGCCTCAGTAACCTGTCTCACAACGGCGGGAGCTGCTAACAAACTGCCCAACACACACTGACGACGACTGGACGAAACTCTGAAAGATCCCTCTGTCGCAGATTGCCACAACTACCACTCTCTAAGCATCAGATGACTCATCTGTGCTTTCCTACTCAAGGCATCTGCAACTACATTCGCCTTTCCAGGCTTATACTCAATGCTGAAATCATAGTCCTTCAGATATTCCATCCATCGACGCTGCCTCATATTCAGATCCCTCTGAGAAAACACATATCTCAAACTCTGGTGGTCGGTACGAACTACAAAACTCACTCCGTACAGGTAAAGACGCCAAATCCGCAAAGCAAACACCACAGCTGCAAGCTCTAGGTCATGGGTCGGATAACTCTCCTCGTGGGGCTTAAGCTGGCGAGACGCATAAGCCACCACTCGGCCCTGCTGCATCAAGACCGCACCCAAACCAACACCTGAAGCATCTGTGCAAACCTCAAAACCATCCTCACCTGAAGGTAAGGCAAGAACTGGCGCCGACGTAAGCAGTCGTTTCAACTCTATGAAACTCGCTCACACTGTTCGACGACCACTCAAACGGAACTCCTTTCTCGTCAACCGAGTCAAGGGTGCAGCTACCTGAGAAAAGTCTCGAACAAATCTGCGGTAGTAACCTGCCAAACCCAGAAAGCTACGAATCTCAGACACATCTGGGACTCTCCCACTGCAAAACTGCCTCAACCTTCGCTGGATCTACTGAAACTCCCTCACCTGAGATCACGTGCCCCAAGAAGTGAACCTGTTGTAGCCAAAACTCACACTTACTAAGTTTGGCATACAACTGGTGCTCTCGCAAAGTCTGCAACACGATCCTCAGGTGCTCGGCGTGCTCCTCCTCCGAAGCGGAGTACACCAGAATGTCGTCAACAAACACTACGACAAACCGGTCCAAGAACTGGTGGAACACCCGGTGCATCAGATCCATGAAGGTTGCTGGAGCATTGGTGAGCCCAAACGGCATCACCAAAAACTCAAAGTGTCCATATCTGGTCCGAAAAGCAGTCCTCTCAATGTCCGAATCTCTAATCCGCAACTGATAGTAGCCCGATCTCAAATCAATCTTCGAAAAGACACGAGCAGACTGAAGCTGATCAAAGAGATCATCAATCCTAGGCAAATGATACCTATTCTTGATGGTCACTTGATTTAGCTTCCTATAATCGATACACAACCTCAGGCTACCATCCTTCTTCCGGACAAACAAAACAGGTGACCCCCACGGAGAAAAGCTAGGACGAATATAGCCCTTCTCCAACAACTCCTCAAGCTGCCTCTTCAACTCCCTCAACTCTGCTGGTGCCATACGGTACGGTGCCTGCGCAAAAGGTAAAGTGCCAGGAACCAACTCTACAGTAAACTCTATCTCTCTCTCTGGTGGAAGACCAGACAACTCTTCTGGAAAAACATCCGGAAACTCACACACTACAGGAATGTCTCCCACTCCGAGGCAATCTGGTCAAGAGTCACTGCAGAAACTAGAAAACCCTGACAACCAGAAGCAAGCAACCTCCCTGCCCTCAAAGCAGAAACTAAAAAGCGAGAAGTAAGAGGTACGATACCCTGGAAGTAGAACGCCGCTGCTCCAGGTATCCGCAAGTGCACCCTCTTCTTCTGGCAATCCACCATTGCACCATACCGCTCAAACCAATCCATACCCAAAATCACATCATAGTCATGCAACTGCAAGGCAAACAGACGGGCTGACAACAACTGATCCTGCAACTGCACAGGTACCTCCTCGAGACAGTAGGACGTAAGGACAAAGTTCCCGTCGGCAACTCTACTGCCAACTCAACAGACTCTCCCGAACTCAACTCTCCAAGGGAGTCTAAAAAGTCCTCAGACACAAAAGAGTGAGAGGCACCGGAATCAAACAAGACTCTAGCTGCACAACCAAAAACTGAAACAGTACCTTCCACCAGGTGAGCTGTCTCCGCGTCTGCACGAGTCAAGTGGGTAACACGACCTCTACCTCTCGACCCACCAGAACCTCCGGTCTGCTGACGTTTCTGTACAGGTGCATGCTGCTGCACTCGGGGCTGTGACTGGGTCTGCTGCTGCGGCACACGAGGTAGCAAAGGACAATCTCGCGCATGTGACCCATCTGGTCACACCGGTAACACTGCCCAGCAAAAGTACGCTGTACCTGCTGCGAAGGCTGACCTGTCGGCTGCTGAACACTCCCAACCGACTGCTGCCTCTGCTCTGCTGCCTCCTATCACGCCGAAACTCCTCCGAGATCCTGACTTCGCCGACGTCCCAGTAGAAGTGGACGCGTAGGAAGTCGCAGTCCTCGGGGCGTCTGCACACTACCCTGCTGCTGGTGAGGCTGAGAAGGAACTACCTGCGTCTGAACCTCTGCACTCCGAGCACGAGTCCGCAAGGTATCTGCCTCCAACGCTGCCGCTGTCTGATAGGCCGCATCCAAGTCTGTGACACGAGCAACTATCAGCGCCTGCCTGAGCTCTGGCCTCAAGCCTCTCACAAACTGCTGAGTCCTCAGACCCTCATCTCCCATAATCTGCGGAGCATAACACCCTAACTCCACAAATCTAGCCTGTACTGCACCACAGTAGAGTCCCTCTGTTGCAAGTCCAGGAACTGGTACAACCTCTCCGTCCGAACGTAAGTAGGACAAAGGCTCTCTCAAAAGAAACGACAAACTCCTGCCACGAAATCTGCCTAAGTGGACGAGACTGAAAGGTAGTCTCCCACTCAGCGGACCACCAAGTCAACGCCTGCGCCTGCAACTGGTAACTGGCTAGCAGCACTCGCTCTCTCTGGAACACACTCCATGGAACGAAAAGTCCGCTCCACAGCATCTAACCATGCTCGCGCTACATCTGGATCAGGCTGGCCCAAAAACTGAGGTGGCTAAAACTGCAAGAACTCCCTCAACACCCTCCCAGTACCACCCTGGGGTACCGGTGCGTCACGGTGCTGAGCAACAAACTGAGCCATCCCCTCAAGAAAATGAGTCATGTCTAATCCCTGAGCTACCTGAGGTGGAGGTGGCGGCGGCGGAACAATACCACTATGTGCGTCCTGTGGCAAAGGCTGCGTCTGCTGAGGTGGCGGAGCATCTCCAACCTCCGGACGAGTCGCCTGCTCGGCTACTCCCTCTCTAGGACGTCGCCTAGGCGCCATAGAACTACACACAGAACAAAATACACACATAAATACACTAACTAACTTCGGGCTACATAGCTGCACTGTACTCTTTAGACTCTGAGTTAACATGATGGGTATTTTCTTATATATATCTCATCAGACCACGCTCTGATACCAAAATTGTAACGACCCAGAACCCGCATTACCAGTAACAACCGGTAACCCGAATTCTGACCCGCTAACCCACGAGACAAGCTCGGAAGGGTAGGAATTAAGAGTCCGAGGAGACTATATGTAAGAAGATACACACCACGCAAAGCAATAAAATTTCACTATATGAACATATCATATACAACCTCAGAGTCTGAGACAAAGTACAGAGTACAGAAGTACAACAAAAAGGTAAACTCACTGCAGCTAGGAGCACCAACACCGGAGTGGCTAGACTCGCCTGGAACGGGAGTCGACGAAGACCCACCTGAAAGGGAAGGGAGTGAGTCTCAAGAAAGAGACCTAGTAGGGAAAAGTAACCCCACCGGTAACAGTCTAAAGTGCGGAAAGTAAAAACTAAAAGTAAGTACACGTCGCACCACACACAAAACTGTAAACCACGCGGCTCAGTAACACACACTCACACACACAGCAAGTAGGACTCAGCTAGGGTCTGTGGCTCGGCGTCCCGTCACCACAGAGGCTCTCAACCCCAGCCACGTGTGCACACTACAGACGCTCTCTCTCGCGCCTGGTCCACGACCGGTTTTTCCCCTACGCTTGACCCTAGCGGTAGAGAAGGGGCTCCACGGAGACCGGCTCAAAACCACCAAAAAGGAGTACGCACAGGACAGAGTCGCACTCGATGTCCGGCTCACTAGCGGAGGACAACCGCACACTAGTCGTCTAGACGGAGTCGCACCCACGCCTAGGTAACACAACAGAAACGGGTACACGGTAACGCAACGCGCGTACAACAGACGGAACACACTCAACGTCTGAAACCCCGTACAGTAAGTAACACCTCGTGCCACAAACAACTACTCTTATGCACAGGCGGAGTCACACTCTAAGCCTGGCCCACTTGTGCTATTAGGGCGGACATCACATATCAATCGCCTCTAATCACACAACTCAAGTCTGCTGGGAGACAGGATAAAACGGCCACATCGATTGCCGCCAATAAGAGATAGACGGCAACCCCTATGCTGCCAACATAACTAAACGGCAATCGACCTTGTCGTTAACTCATCCCTGAAGATCTCAACGTCAACAGATGTGGACGTTGATATCTTCAGTCCCCCATACCCAGAACTGAACCGAATCAGTCCCAATGGGCAAAACCACTCAACCAAACTCCGACTGATGGAGGGAACACTTCCTCTCATCAATCTACACTACCAGAACTCTAAACTAAACAGTCTAACACCTAGATTGTCTAATTTATCCAAATCCCGGTATGATACAACCCAAACCCTAAACCATAAATGCATTCAATTCACTTAATTGGGCATGCTTAGTTTGCTGGGGAGGTTATAGGGGTTAAGTCCCTACCTCAGAACGCTTAATCAATCCCCAAACAGCCACCAATCGCGCCGGATCTCCCCGAAGACTCCGCGCGAATCACGCCAAAACCTCGCGATTCCCGCCCGATCTAGCAACGCCACACGATCCAGGGGCTTCCCACGAGCTCAAATCACCCAACAGAAGCTACAGGAATCAAGAAAGGTAAGGTGGAAGGAAGGAGAGGAAAGGAGAAGAAGAAGCTCTACTCTCGGCTGCCCTATTTCAACAGGACTGGTTAGTCGACGTCAACATCTACGGCGCCAACTGAACCGCCTACAGATTGACGTCCAGATCGCATGTCGTTAGTTCAAGCTCAGACGTCCACATCGTTGGACGCTGACTCTGACTCAACGGCAAGCCTGGCCGTCAACCCCAAGTCAACGACAATGGTCTTGTCGTCGACCACACAGAACCACTACAGACCCAATAAGGATCCAATAAGAAACCGAGACCTTACACATACTTACACAGTCATGTGTAATTGCTATGTATGTAATTCAGTAACTGTATAAGTATGTAATTACAACTTATGCAGTTAATATGTAACTTTGTAAAACTTAATAATTTATAGAAATAAATATTTACTTACTTACTAGGAGAATTATCAATCAATCTTAATTTTGGGGGATTTATTTTTAGATCTTTGAGTTACTAATTATAGAAGAATAGACTTACATAGTTTCAGAAGGGCTTACCTACTTACTAGGGACTATCTACTTACAGAGTTGCATGTATAATACACACTTACGCAGGTAAGCCCTATGTAATGTAATTACCTAGTTACTAGGGACTTACCTAATACAGAGTCCCTGAATTACATACTATGTAACTCTGTAATTACATGTATAGTTACAGAGTTGTAGTTACATAATTACATTTGTATTTACATAGTATGTACATGTGTAATTACCACTTACATGTAGTTACAGAGTTATACATGTAACTCTGTAACTACATACTCACGCAGTTAAAAGAATTACACATGTAACTCTGTAATTAGATAAGCCCTAAGTAACATTTGGTAACTAAGTAATTTTGATAACTAGGTAAGTCCTTCTGAAACTATATAAGTATGTAACTAGGTAAGCCCTAATTACATAGTTACAACTTATAAAATCTTTATGTAGTTACAGAGTTACATGTGTAACTGCATAAGTATGTAACTATATACTTACGTAGTTATAGGAATTACATACTTATGCAATTATACATGTAGCTCTGTAAATATATACTTACGCAGTTACATATTTAACTGTGTAACTACTTCATACATTGTTACATAGTTACAGGAAGAAATAATAATAAACTTAAGGCGTAAAAATTATGTACTTACATACTTACAGAGTTACATGTGTATGTGTAGTTACATAGTATGTACATGTGTAATTACACACTTACATGTAATTACAGAGTTACACATGTAACTCTGTAACTACATACTTACGCAGTTACATGAATTACATATGTAACTCTGTAACTAGGTAAGCCCTAGGTAACTTTGGTAACTAAGTACGTTCTGATAACTAGGTAAATCCTTCTGAAATTATGTAAGTCTGTAACTAGGTAAACCCTAATTACAGAGTTACAAACATATAAAATTTCTATGTAGTTACAGAATTACATGTGTAACTACATAAGTATGTATTACATACTTACACAGTTATAGAATTTACATACTTACGCAGTTATACATATAACTATGTAAGTACGTACTTACACAGTTACACACTTTTGGGATAATGATTACACACTTTTAAAATAACGGGGGTTAAACGTAGGGACTTAAAAATAAGTCATGTATAAAACAGAGATCAGAAGGTGCGAAAAAACTTGACAGGGACCTGAATCCCTATCAGAGACCAATAATTAATTCTCCCTTTAAACTAATAATGATGATAATGCGTAAAGACATAATTTAATTATATATTGAGTATAGTAAAAATAAACATATATTTATAAAACATGACTCATCCTTCTTCTAATAAAAATATCAAAACTCTAAATACACACAATATTTCTTAAAAGGGATGCTGAAATTTCACGTTTGTCATTAAATGACAATGTCGAAACACCTTCAAGACATACATGTTGATGCTATGCTGTTAGATTCAGCTGTCGTAGTTGATACAAAAACTTTTAAGTTTAGATTTTTATCCACGTAGAAATAAGATACATCATTATTCATGTCTAAAATTAATCATTTATTAATTCCTTAAAATTTTACTTTGGAAAATATAAAATTAAAAACCCTAAAATACCCCAGCAGGCCTTCTCCGCTCACTTGTTGGGCATCTGGGAGGAAGGACGGCTCCAAAACCCCAGCAGCCCTCGTCTGCTTCCTCTTCTCCTTCTTTCACTTGGTTGGGTATCGACTATCGATCTCGGTGGAAGGCGGCTCCATGGATTCCCCCGTCCAACTGGAGAAGCCTCGCTCCGACGGCACCGGTGGCGGACCCACCGCCGTCTCCGAGTCTCTGAAACCCATGGAGAGGAGGAAGAAGAGGAAGGCGCTGGACAAGGAGAAGCACCGGGCGGCGGTCGCGGCGGATGGAGAGGTGCCGCCCAAGGTCGCCAAGGTCGATAGGTCGGCGGGAGCTGACACCGGGGACCGGAAGCCTCCTGTGGGTCCCGTGTCCGGAGGTGGCCTACCCGTCCATCTTTTCATGGAGCTCACTTCTCCGGAGACGTCGGTTAGGGAGGCCGCGGCGGAGGCGCTGGCCACGGAGCTGCGCAAGTCGCAGGGGGAATACGAGAGCTTGGTGAGAGCAACGTGGGGGGAGCCGCCGTTCTTCCGCTGGAAGCTGAGAAAGATGACGGCTTGGAGAGGTGCGCTCCTCCCGTTGGATACGCCGTCCGGCGGCTCATCCGTGGCCTCGCCTCTTCGAGAGAGGTACGTGTGGCTTCCCTGCCGCTGCCGCTTCTCCCACTATTGCTTAGTCTAGAAGATGACGGACTTGGAAGTTCCTTCCAAAGGAGTTTCCCCGCCGTCAGGGCGGTCGGGCTTCTTATCACCATGGCCGAGTCCTGAACAAAGCGAAAAGCAAGGATCTAGTGTTCATGTTCTGATGCCTATGCCTCGCCTTTTAGGGTTCAGGGATTCCGAAAAGATTGAAGAGGAAGCTCTTTCAATATTTGTATAATCGTGTACACATTGTCTCTGTATGTTACTGAAACAGGTCTTCATATGCGAAATGCTGATAAAATTATTCATCTGACAAAATTAATGTTCATTACATTTCTTCTGCAGTGCGCTAGACAAGGCTTCGCCTTGGGATTAACTGTTGTTGTCGGCACAATTCCTGCAATTAAAGTTGACTCCATCATGAATTGGCGGTACAGTTCCTTGAGGTCTCATCTTCAAAGAAGGGTCAGGTTGGTTTCGTCCCTCTAACTTTTCCACGTTTCCCAAATTTGCTGTTCCCCCGCGAGATGATTTATATTTTGTTGTTTCTCAATCTTTTAGGATCTAAGAGACTGCCTTCTAGGACGTCTCTTTGCTTATGGAGCTCTTGTTAGATCTGGGAGAATCGCTGCGGAATGCTCTTCGAAAGACAAAGCACCAAATGTCAAGGAGATTGTTTCCCAACTTATTACCTTGCTGGCAAGAAACGTATTTGCGGGAACCTGCTGTTTCCATAATTCTTGATTTAGTTGACAAGGTATCTCTAGTAATCTTAGCTCTTTGAATTTATAGGGGGTCAACTGTTAATACACATTAAAAAGATCTCAGATGCTATTATCCTATTGTATTTTGATGATTCTCATCATTCACGAGGATAAAAAATGCTAAGTAATTTTCACACGTTTCTCCTTCCTATTTCTTTTCATGGTTACAATATACTCTCTTCCCCCAAACACACAGAATTTGTGTTTTCCCTCTTTGATGAATGCTTCAGCTTAACTGCTAGTGTTCATTCTCATTTCTTCTTATTAGTGATAACAAAATTTGTATTTTACCTAATGAAAGAAAAGTGCAGTAGAAGCTTGACAACTTTTTTTTTGTGGAGGAAGATTGAGGGAAGAACAACCTCAAGAAAATATGCAAGGTTCCCCTGTTCTTCATTGTTTTCAATTTTCATCAGAACTAGAAGCGTCAGCTTCATTTATGTTGATATATTTGACATTTCAAATGTCTTTCAGATGCTTGTATAATACATATAGGGTCTTTGGTATTAGGATAGATTGAGAATAACTGAGGATGTTCTTAAAATTTTGAGGATATACTCACTCTATTCTCAGTCTATTCCAATACCAAACATGACCATAGGGAATAAGGAGAATGTCATGGGCGGGGGAAGCTTTATGAAATATTACTAATCATGCAGCGAAGAGTATTGTAGAGTCTGAATGAATACCATTCTCATCAGTTCTCCATGGATGTTTTCTTTCCCTTAATGATTGCTTTCTACCATTTTGCGCACACAATAAATTTCTATTCTTGATCCATGTTTTTTTCAAATCATAATTCCAAACTCTAGAGCATTCATTGCAAAATTTTTGATGGTTACCGGTCCATATAGAAAATATAAATATAAAAATTTCTGATCTGAAATCCTCTTAATAGCGACCTGGAATCTGTGCTGTTGTTGCTCCCACAAGTCGGAAGACCTGGAAGGGTTAGTAACCAGCACTAGTAAAGAATGAACCAGAAACTGAAATAGCTATAAACCAAGGTTTGGCGCATCCCCGATTCGGACCGGATCGGGATTTTCCTGATCCGATCCGATTCGGGCGGATCGAACCGATCCGGTTCGATCCGCTTGGATTCGGCCAGAACCCTTATTTATGAACCATTTTATGGCCGATTCCATTGAATCTGGCCTTTTTTTGAATGATTGTGTGGTTTAGGCCTCTTGTACATATGTTTCATCATATTCCATGAGATTTATATCATGTAATTGGTATAAAAACATTATTTTCAATGAAATAAAGCATTAGAAGAGTGAAAACAAATGAAACTCATTAATTGAAAGATATTTACATTGCACAAAGTCAATACAACTATCAAACTCTAAATTCCAATAAAAATACAATGACTTACTCTAATATCCCCAATGCCCTTGTTGATATGGATCATATGCATTCCATTGGGATTGGCTAGGCATGGATTCGGACTCATCTGACTCTGAGGGGAGCTCCCCAATAAGATGATGACCTTTCGTTCTTGACACAAAACCACGAAACTCATCCCATGTCATCATGCTATGGTATCTCTGCCGAAACTGACTGAGATAATGGTCCCACACTTGACAGCCGGGACGGACTACCCCCAGTTGTGCCATCTGTACATCCTCCTCAGGAACAAAAACTTGGACTGGAATAGGAATAGAATATGCAGGAGGAGGATGCATATATGGAGATGGACCAAGGTAGCCTGTTGTGGCAGTGTACCCACTGTACGGTCCGTACCCACTAGAGTAGTCTGTGCTAGTGGATTCGGGGTGATAGCTATGACCGCCATAGGATCCGACAGACTCTTGTGTACTCATCCTCTCAAAGTCTGATATCATAGTGTCATAACTATGGGAATCCACTGGTGAACCTCTTCCTTGACTGCCAGGTGGAAACTTCTGCCTTCTATTGTACCGCATGGGGCACCATGACTACTATCTTGTGTTGCACCCCCATAAAATTGCTCCTCTGTGAATGCCATGCCACCTCCTCCTCCCTCACCACCCTCACCTCCTCCTCCCTCACCACCCTCACCTCCTCCTCCGCCCTGACCATCGTTACCACCTCCACCGTTACCACCACCGTCACCACCAGCATCTGAAGAACCACCTGCAAAGGCAATATCATTTGAACATTAGTTAGAACAAATACAAAATTACAAATACATTTTGAGGTAATTTTTAATACAAAATGATGGCCTACCAGTAGTCATCGAATCATGGGAGGCACTATTGGGCAATCGGGGTGAATCCAATGGAGACGGTGTCTCATCATCTGCATTTGGATCCAAAGTCTCTGCATCGGCAATGTCAAGTGGATCTTCAACAACGGTAGCACCTTTCTTGCCTTTCTTGGATCCCCAACCAGAAAACCACCCTTCTTTTTTGTGCTGGGACGGGAGGTGGCTCTCGTATAACAACTCCTTTACTTGGCCGGGACTCTGTTGCACCAGTTTTTTTTCTGCGGGATTCTGTTGCTATTTGCTTCCCTTTTGCCAATTGAGATGATGTGGGAGCCCTTGTAGATTGTGAGGGAGGCGCATCCTGGGTAGATAAGCCTCTCCTTCTAGATTGTGTGCGGGGGAGGCCTTCCATCAACCTATCAAAATCATCATCATCATCATTACCTCCTCCTCTACCTGCAATAACCCCCAACATTATACATTAGGAAGTTAGCATAAATGCAACTGATAAAACATGTAAGATGAAAGAAAGAAATGACTCTCCCACCTGCAGTACGCGTCACATGCTCTACTTGTATGTCCGCAAGAAGATCCACCTCAGCCTCTGGATCCATCTCATAACGAGGGGAATATGGCTGTCCCACATTCCCACGATCTCCCTCCTCCTCTGCTGTTGCTTGCTTCTGCTACTGCCCTTGCCAAGAAAGTGTTAGGGCGAGGTGGATCTTCAGGTCGTCTGCCTCCTCATCTAACTCATACTCCCCTCGCTCTGTTGTTGCTCGTGCAACCCATGCAACCATTGGGTCTTCTTCATCTCGTAGAAATCCAACATCAATTGGATCATACTCTACGTCCCCACGCTTCTTTGGATCTTCTGTAAGATGTTTGACCCTCAGCCTCATATTATAGTGGACGTACACCAATTGGTCCAAACGCCTATATGAGAGACGATTCCGCACTTTGGTGTGTATCAATGCAAATGTACTCCAGTTCCTCTCACATCCACTAGATGAGGAAGTCTGCGATAAGACCTTCACTGCAATTTTCCTCAATGTTGGCGCGGAATGCCCAAAGTTGAACCACCAATCAGCTGCATCCAAATTCAATTATGTCAATCAGATGTCAACCATCAAGTTGCAATGATAAAAAATGTAAATGGGAAGCATATTACCGCCGTCTACACGCTCCCGACCAGCAATGGCAGATGGCTCAGCAAAGGTCCCAGTGGCTTCCCGAAAACGCTTCATCTGCATAGCATAAATTTATCATCAACTCCTATGAACTTCAAGTATTTGATTTAACTTTGGATGGAAGTTGATAATCCTATACTTGCCTCATCAATGGCATCTGCCGCTAGCACAGGACTTCTTGACAATCTCTCAACCACCCTTGCAAAGGCAGCCGTCAAATCATCATCATATGCTAGCTCGTGTGCGTAATGGTATGCAGGGTGGAGATAGTATGCTGCAATTGAATAAAATACCATCATCAATACAATAAATAATAGATTATTACAGAAATATGATTTATTTCCTTACCCGCCATATGGAGATCTCTACTCATCTGCCGGTCCCATCTATCGTCAACAACATCCAAAACCAAGTGTGCATGCCGAGGTGAGACTTCACGGATCTTTTTCCTCGCGGCTTCAAGCTTTGCATATACCAATCCTATAGATGGTCTCCTATCCCCATCCACCACCCTCAACACCTCATATAGAGGTTCAATGATCTGTACCAGCTTGAAGACCCGATCCCAAAATTGGAGCTGTTGACGATGCCTTCCACCTCCTTTCCATCAGATGTACTAGAATTACTCTGCAACCATTTATCACCCCTGAACATGATTCCAAACCATGCTTTCAATCCATCTGTGCTTCAAAATTTGCCACAAATTGCAAAGCGGGTGACACCGGGCCTCAACAACTCTCCACCAGTGGACTCTCTCATCCACGCCAACACCAGATGATGATTGTAGATGAAACGTGTTATCTTCTGTCCTGCATCCACCACCATTTTCACAGGTTGCAGTGTCCCAATTTCTTTAAGCATTAAATCAACACAGTGGGCAGCACATGGGGTCCAGTATAGATGAGGATAGATATTCATCAACTCCTCCCCTGCTTTCTTGTACGCAGCTCCATTATCCGTGACCACCTGCACAATATATTGCTCCCCAATCTCCCCAACCACCTCTCGCATCAAACCCAATATGTATTCATAGTTGTGTACATGCTCGGATGCGTCAACTGATTTGTGATAGAAGACTTGTCTATCACAATACACTAGGAAGTTGATGAGGCTGCTCCTGGTGATGCCCGACCAACCATCACACATGATGGTGACACCATACTTCTCCCATTTCTTCTTAAATCCATCTATGTAAGACTTTATCTCATCAACTTCCTCCTGCAGATATTTCCCTGCCAAGTCCCTAGCTGTAGGAGGCTGCACATGTAGGCCTCCACGTTGAACCTCCTGTATTGCAGTTTTATAATAGGGACTGTTCGCTGCATTAAATGGTAACCCTGTATGGTGCCACCACTTTGCAATTGCTCTCCCCACCTTGTATTTCGGCCCCTGCTGGTTGTATGAATCATCAATCCTAGTCTGCTTGCCATGCTCCCTAGGATACACATAGGGTCCACATCCTCAATTTGCACACCTGTGGGTCTCTTGCTATGCCTGCCTTCTTCTGGTACTTGTGTGGGAGGGGGTCGAGTGAAATAATCTCCACATTTGAAAATCGACGGGAGCCACTGCCAGCTACCGCTGAGCCACTGCCACTGCCACTGCCAACCTCATGCTGAGCTCCCTGAAAACTCATTCTGTGCCCTGCCCTTTGATCAGTTTCCCATGCCTCAGCCCTGCTATGTGCTCTGGCTAGCCTTTCCTGCACATCAGGATCAGGAACATATTCTGCATACATTTGAACTTCATCATCATCATCTTCATCTCTTTGCCTTCCTGATATAATCCTCTCTGCTATCTCCTTATCTGCCTTCTTTCTTGCTGTCTCAGTTCGAACTTGCTTAATGTGTTCACTCATAGCCTTCTTGACTTCTTTTGGCACCGATTTACACACCCTGCACGTCATGGTACCCTGCTAGTCGACCACCAGCAAGGTGCTTCTTCAAACGGGAGACCCCACCTCCTTGTCCCACAAAACCACAATAATTGCACTTAAAGTTGTGCCTATTCTCCAACATGATGCCATGCTGCCACCCAATATCATCAGAACCTCTTTTCGGTGCCATCTACAATGACAAAAAATAAATAATAAATTACAGTAAATAAATTAAATTAAATTTCAGAATTTGAACACTAAAAGAAAGTATTCTTACTTCTTAATTGTTATATGATATTTTTTAATATACATGAACACATGATCACAGAAATCCATTCACACATGCATATATACTTTCTGTAATTTCACATTTTATTTTAAAATACTTCTTATTAATGTAAGAATATAAATTAATTATTGCTCAACTTCTTATTTAATCAACTTCTAATCATGATGTACAAGTTATACAAACATTTCTATCAATTTTTGGTTGTTTACACTTTTTAAGATTTATAAAATTATTATTCAAATTTTAATATAATTATTAATTATTTATGAACATTAATTAATTATACCTAAACTTCTTATAGAATCAAGTTCTAACCATGATATAGAACTTATAGAACACACCTTCCTATCATTTTTGATTGTTTAAAATTTTTTTAAGATTTTTCAAATTATTTTTCAGAAAATCATATTTTAGGGAAAATCATCAAATCTACATGAAAACCTTGTAGATCTTGATGAGAAATGGTTGCAAGTGAACATGAATCCCTTGCAACATCATTTCCTAACAAGATCTAACCCATACACCAAGAAAAGAACAGAAAAATGAAGAAATAAGGTTGCTTACCTTGAAAACCCTGTAGAACCTTCAAAAAACTTGAAGAACAAGGCTTCAAAGCTTCCAAATCCACCTCCAAATGGACACAAATTCACTTAGGAAGCCTCCTCCTGTGGATTTGCACCTAAATCTAGGTTTTTTCTCTTCAAAAAAACTGCAAAGGGGGGGGGAGAAAGGGGCCTGCGGTTTCCTGCGCTGCGAATGGGACTGTTCAGTCCCGATGCGCAGCGCATCGCGCGACACCCTTTAAGGGTGTCGGGCGGATCGCGCCCGATGCGACAGTGCGGGCCGGATCGCATCGCATCGGGCTCGATCCGCCTGCTAGAAAGGATCCGGCGCATCGGGCGAGTCGCGCATCGGATCCTCCCTGATCCGATGCGATTCGGGGGGATCGGCCCGGCTCGATCCGGCGCGCCAAACCTTGGCTATAACTACAATTAAATTTCATTTTTTCAGGTGTCTCAAATGATAATAAAAGTATAAAAGAAAACGAAATAAAAAGAAACAAATACATAATCCTGTGTGGGGCATACCTGAGGAATTACACATGTTGGTGCAGGAGCTGCCTTTTGCGAGCTACCGTTCAGTCCGGGGTAGATGCTGCCACTTGAGCCACACCTACAAAAGTAGAGAGTGAACCTCATAAATCGTAGGCTCAGTAGGGATCTTCCAACCCCACCACTTAGCCAAACAACACACAATAAAACAATAAGATTATGACATGGCAGTAAAATTAAAATGATCAGGAAAGCAGCAGCTATTCTAAGAACAACGAAAGAAAATAACGAGCCAGTGGTGTACAATGAAAACAAAACATACCAGAGTCAATAACGTGGTACTAGATTTGGTCTGAGACTAGTCAACCTGTGCTAGCCAGCTCTTGGTGCGGGCAACACACACTAGCTTAGTGACATGGAAAACACTACCACTAGTCTCGTAGTCATGCGTGCCATTTGGCGTCTCACCTCCCAACTACCGTCTTATGTCTAACCACCTCCCACACATGGAGTGAGGTATATGAGGACTTAACACTAAAACATAGCCACAGCCTGGCCAATTCGTGATCCCATGTCTAACCATCCCTACCAGGCTTCGGAATCTCGTAAAATGAGGCAAGTAAGATAGATGAGACTAGTTGGGGACCATGCTCCATAACTCCTTCACGTGTCCTCTCCCCCAACCACGTATGCACACAAGTGATACACACAAGACACTGTCCTAGCTATTTTCTCCCTACTTTGGACGTTGGCCCAAAGTAGAAGGATTATGAAAAATGGCTCCAAACTAGTCGTACTCTAGGCACAAGGACAAAACCTCTGACTTCTCCCTCAGTCATGACATGTTCAAAGCATCAGGGTGCCCAACTAGTGAGGGTGGCACTAGGAACATAGCATTGATAGCTGTGGGACTCTTGAGTGCTCGGAAAACTGCTTGGAACAGCAATATGTAACTCACTGAGAACACAGCAGGGGGGACTATCGTGTTAACAACCTTAACGCATTAGGCTTGGCTGATGCTTTCAAAATGCGTCAGCCACTTGTTATGCATTTACAAAAAGCTTGGAAAATTTATTGGCAGTAGATTCTCCCGAGAACCCTTCTACTAGGCTATAACACTGTGGGACTCTGAGTGCTCGGAAAACTGCTTGGAACAACAATATGTAACTCACTGAGAACACAACAGGGGGGACTATCTTGTTAACAACAACGCATTAGGCTTGGCTGATGCTTTCAAAATGCGTCAGCCACTTGTTATGCATTTACAAAAAGCTTGGAAAATTTCTTGGCAGTAGATCCTCCCGAGAACCTCCTACTAGGCTATAACACAGAATATGTTAGGGGTCATTGACGCCTCTATAAGAGTGCATTACAGCTAGTCGACGCCTCCAAGCTTGTTACAGAAACCCTTAGGAACCCAAAGCATGTCACATCCCTAGGTGGTGCATTGTTAATGTGTCACGAGCCTATGTCGCGACTAGACTCAGCTCCAAGTACATGTTCTAGAAGATGAGACATAGACACGGCCAGTTGGGATGTCACATTCGGAATGCGTCATCTGTGGCAGATGCGTTGGCACACAGGGCCGAACATGGCCTTCTCTCTTTCAAAAACCTCAAAAGCAACACACCAATCTCCCTATTTCAGAGAGAAACACAAAAATAGAGGAGTAGAATAGGGGGGAAATTGTTCAACACATATTCACCAACATGCATTTGCCAAAAATCACGGGGAAGCGAGAGGAATGGAGCTCACTCTAGACCCTTAACATTGAGAACTCCTAAAAGATGAATACCCCCAGATCTCTTCCTTAATCATGCTTTTAGCATGGAAAACCTTGAGAATCTGGGCTTGGAGAGTGGGCGAAAAGTCACCCTACCTCAAATTGAAAAGTCTAACCTGTTGGGGCCTCCTCGTAGGTTGGCCACTTCTCGCTATCACCACCACCACGACTCAAGGTCAAGCGCCGCGTCATAGTTGTCCTTGTCCACCAATCGGCATCAACCACCAAAGGGAGAGGAAGAGGAGGAGAGGATGGGGGAGCTCGGCAAGGATGCTAGTGTCGGTTTTGCTCTCGGTTGGATTCGAAATCGATACGTTTTGGTTTCAGTTTCGGCCTAAACTAGCTGAAACATGTCTCAGCCAATTCAAAAAAAATTGAAAAATCCAGAAAAATCAGCATTAAAATAAAAACAGCAGTGGAGATGCCGGAGAGCACGGGAAATATCATAGAAAGACGTACATGAACTTTAAAGAGAGAAGGCTACTGGTAAAAGAAGGGGACATACCTCTAGTTCCACACGGCAGCGGGGAGCTTGGCTGTTGGCAACAAAAAGATGAGTCCCGCACGATTCAGACGCCGCGACCCTTGGCCATGTGAACCCCTGCGCGACGGTGACGCCCGGCTGGTGCTGCGCGACGACACCTGTGCGATGCTGCGAACCCTGTCCGGTTGGCCCGCTGCGATGAGAAGTGTTGTAGAAGTCTCCCGCACGAGGTCTCGGGTCTCCCGGAAGGGAACTCCCTGATTTTGGAGTCTCCTAGACACGAACTCCCCTAACTCTCCTTAAAAGGGGGAGTTGGCATCCGGTTTCCACCGTAATGGGCCTAAACCCCTGATATTGGACAAAATGGGATTAAGTAAGACAGAAATCCCCTGAAACATATTAAAATAATGGTTTTGTTTTGGTAATGCATCAGCCCTGCTACAGTGAAACGGGCCGGTTTCATATCGGCCTCGTTTTGGCCAAAATGTTTCGGTTTCGGACAAAACTAACATTTATGGAGCTTGGTGAGGAAAAGTGAGGTGGAAGAGGGTGAAGTTTGGAGATTGGTCCCTATATAAAAAGGCCGAACGTCCTAGACGCATCAACACGATGCAGGCTAACACATTCAAAACACGTCACTCTGCTCTGATGCTTTCTCTTGTCAAGTCTATTTGACACGGTGCACAAGACTGGCACCCAGCAGGGATACCAATGCAGTGGCAGACGAGTCCATTTGAGCAGATGTGTTCTTGGCCATGTGGGCTGCCACCTGATGCTCGAGTTAGATGTCTGGTAGCTGACCAACACACTACGGAAACACGTCATCTTGCCCAGACGCAACTACCCGACAAGGTCTGACACCTCGACCATAACACCTTGACACCCTAGTTCTACACAGACCACATAAACGTGTCATCCTAGGCTGATGCATACAAGACGAGTCAAATTGGGCACATGTATTCAGGTGTTTGTTGCAAACACCCAATATATGACTACCTCGAATCTCACCAACATCCAAGCCCGATGGAGCCTCAACTGACACACTAACCTGATAATCTGGATGCGGAAAACTTGAGACGTCACACATCTGATCTAGCTATTTTGAGATATAGTCCGCTTTGGGTATAGTCCATGTAGTTTTGGCCCTAAATGATATATTTAAGAGTTTTGGATGTTAACACTTCATACATATATGGCCTAGTAAATTTTACCCCTTTTCAAGTGTGGACTATTGGATTATTTCTTGTTTCAGCTTATAGTTGCAATTGTTGCCAAATCTGTGGCATACTCCAACCCTCAATTTTATTATTGTGTCACTGCAAGCTTACTGATTTTCCTAATTGCTTCCCGAACTGACTACATCATAGTAAAGGGATACTTTTCTGATATCACAATGTTGCACCCTGATCACTTCTTTGCGAGATACTATGGTCTAGATGTACATCCCATGTAGTCTTTGCCGGAAAGATGCCTTGGTTATTTTGAGCTTAAACCTCTCACATATAGGTTGTTTTGATATGAGATTAGATTGCTCGTTCCTCCCCTAGGCCTTAGCAAGAAAACATATCAGATTTTAGCATCAGGGAATATCATAAGTTTTCCATGATGCAATATGTACTTGGCAATTCTCTGGCCCTGTGGTCAACCTATCCTAAGTCTGAATCTGAAACTTATGACTTTGTATGGTACTTTTCTACCTCCTTCATATTGATTTTGATCACGGGCTTGATGTCTAAGTACCATCAAGCGAGTGTTTGGCTATCTATTTTCTGGTAGAGTAAAAAAATTGGCCATCTCCTCCAACTGCCCGTTGGGGAAATGGAAATGGAGTAGGAACTCATTAATTCAAGCAAGTATGTTTCCTCACAACGGCGATAAGTGTGCTGGTTTGTCTGAGCATGAAAACTTTATCCTGAAAGTACCCTTTTCTCTATCTACAAATTCTGTTTGCTATCTAACATCCATACTGAATACAATACTTCTGATTTTCCAGCTTCCTGTAGGAGCATTGTCGAATCAAATCATTGAAAATGATGGCATGCATGAATGGTTTGAGAAGGCCCATGAAGTTGGAGACCCTGATGCATTGCTTTTAGCTTTAAAGTTACAAGAAAGAGTTTCATTAGATTGTTCGATGTTCGGAAAGCTCTTGCCACATCCATTCAGTACCAATGCCTTCTTTACGAGAGAGCATTTGGCTCTTCTGTTACCCTGCTTCAAGGTAATATTTGTTCTTGTTCTTAGTTCATCTAGGTGGTGTTGTCTTAGCTAGCCATATAAAGCATTTGACCATGATGTTGATGAGAGAGCATTTGACTTTTCTTTTGCCCTGTTTATGCCAATTCTTGTTATAACATTCTGCCTTGTCCTGTCAAATGAAAGCTGAAGTATTCAGCCATGAAGAATATTTTAGATGGCCATAGCTGGCTGTATGAAGTATTAAATATGACGATGTTAGAACACAAGGTCTACACAATTTTACTGTCTTCCTTTTTTGGTGTATATCATATGATTGGTAAAAGTACTGATTTCCAGGAGTCCACATTCTGCTTGCCCCGACTTCACAGCTTATGGCATGTATTGATAGATATACTCATACCAGCTGTGGCATTTCAAGATGAGGGTTTATCATCACATCAAAATTGTAGTAAGAAGCAAAAGAAGACTCGGAAGGGGGACTCATTTGAAGTGATTGCTAATAATTTTCATTGCTTCTATGATGTTGTCATTGAGGGATCCCTTCTTTTATCCTCGCATGAGCGGAAACATTTGGTATTTGATATTCTACTTATTCTCCTTCCAAAATTGCCAGCAGCATGGATCCCAGTTGTTCTCTCGAACAAACTTGTTCACTGCTTGATGGATATCCTTTCAACAAAAAGCTCATGGTTGTATAATGCTGCAAAAAATTTGCTCAAAGAATTGATAAACTGGGTTGGTAGTGATGATGACCGCGTGTTGCAGTCATAGTATCCTTGCAAAAGCACAGCAATGGAAAATTTGATTGCATTACACAGACACATACAGTTAAAGATTTTATCTCCAAATTCGTTACTGTCCCCGGTCGCATGCTATTTGCACAAAATTTGATGAGTTTGTTTGTGGATGAAGGAAGCCTCACAGAAGAACCATCCGAAGCTAGTCAGACTACAGATGAAAATTCAGAAAGAGGATCTCCTGAGGGAAAGGATACATCAGGGATCTCAGGGAATGCAGATTTTCTGAAGAGTTGGATCATAGATACATTGCCTCGGGTTTTAAAGACTTTGAAAGTGGATGCTAGAGCGGACTCTTCTGATTCTTTGGAGATCAGGAATCTTCTGGAAGCAAAGTTTCGGTTGCAGACAGATATTATGAAATTTTTGGCCGTTCAGGTTTATTTTCTGCATCCTTGGCACTGAGGTAACATCTTTCGAGTTGCAGGAGAAGTTTACATGGCCAAAAGTAGCCACATCAAGTTCTTTGTGCAAGTCTTGCATTGAACAGCTCCAGTTATTAATGGAAGATGCACAGAGAGGAGATGGCTCACACTTGGTACCAAATGGTTCTGAGTCAAACGACCTTGGATCATTTTTCATTTGTTTCCTTAATACAATGTGCAACATTCCCTCAGTTTCACTTTTTCGGGCTCTGAGTAATGAGATGAAAAGGGGTTCAAGGAGCTACAAGTGATGGAGACTAGACTTTATCATGAGGTATATTATCTCTGGTATCTTGATATCATGCCATCTGTTTAATCGTTTTCATTTACTGGATAAGGTAATGGATTGTTCCCTCTGTTTCACATTGAAGTTTGGCTAATTGAAGCAGATGCACATTAGATAATGTTATTAGTATTTCATCATCTGTTGTAGTTTTGTAAGAAAAACATGAATGATTATTGTCCATTCACGGAAGCTTGTATTGTGCAGCAGATAACAAACACTCTGTTTCCTTCTGCTTAATATTGTCCAAGCTCCATGCATTTCTTAGTTGAAGGAAGAAACATTTGTTTATAAAGGGTATTTATACATTTAAACTTAAGAGGGAGATAATCTTCCCTTCTGTGCTTGATTCATGTGTTTAATTGTTTGTCATTTATCTGGTGGCAT